>CAKKOB020000428.1:7923-25782 GCA_918844115.2 Phlebotomus perniciosus | reverse complement strand
CACATGGGTTTAACCTAGAGAAGGTTTAGTCAGTTTAAAGCCGAAGACAGTTCAATTAATAACAATTTCAGTGAGACATTAAACAAAATTGTTGTTTTCTAAATGCCAAGCCGCGTTTACAGTGTCTACGAACTGCCATTGGCTATAAACTTACTAAACCTTCTCTCGGCTAAACCCCATGTGTGTAAAGGGCCTTATGCATACTTATATTAAACTCAAATTAACCAATTACAGTTGGATTAGACATTCCCCATTCTGCTTTGATAAAATCCGAACCTTTTTCTGCCACCATAATGGTAGGAGCATTTATGTTTCCTCTTGGAATTCTAGGCATTATACTGGCATCAATCACTCGTAAATTTTTACAACCTCTAACTTTTAGCTTGTAATCTACAACAGCATTAGAATCTGATTCAGGGCCCATCTTCACAGTTCCGACCGGATGAAACACTGTATTGATCATATATCGGCAATAGCATATCCAATATTCGTCGCTGTTGAAGATCAGAGCATCGCATTCAGGAATTGGTATCACAAATAATTCCGTTTCGTGTTTTCTGTAAGTTTCCGTTCTCAGAAATTTGAGATACATTCGAATGGCACGAAGAAAGGATTGGACATCAGCGTCCTCTTTTAAGTAATTGGGATAAATCTTAGGTTTGTGAAAAGCATCTGAATTTCGAAGTAGAATTTCTCCTCTTGATTCCTCATTAAGCAGAGCAACAGGCAAAATTATGATATTTGCATTATTTGATGCATCCGCTGCGGTGTTGACAACAATGTCGTTATATCCGAGATTTTTTAATAACCCAATAACATCTTGTGCTTGTCCTTTCTGGAATCCAATATGATAATATTGAATATCAGGATATCTGGCAAATGGATCTTTGCTATTGACATATCCAATAGTTTCCAAAGTGCCGGTATTTGCAAAAGTTCCGGCATGTTGGGTCAGATAAAGGAAGTAACTTTGAACTAGATCATCAACCGTAACAGCAGTTGCCGTAGATGTATCCATTTTTAGAAACAGCGGTACATAAGGGTGATCCTGTAGATTCTGTCCAACCTGTAGGTCTCGAAGAAGTGGTATGCCCATTTCTTGAAGATGAGCTGCTGGTCCAATTCCAGATAACATTAGAATCTGAGGAGAGTTGATTACACCAGCGCTTAAGATTACTTCCTTTTTTGCATATGCTTTTAATTCCTTTTGACCTCGAAGATTCATCCTCACTCCTGTGACCACGGCATTGCTATCAATTATGAGGTCCAAGACATGGGCGTGTTTCACGACATGAAGATTAGGTCGATTCATGGCTGGCACCAAAAAGGCGCTAGCTGAACTTTCCCTTACTCCTGCCTTGAGAGTTCCTTGAGATAGAGTGAATCCAATATGATCATTTGCATTTATATCCATCACAAATTTGAATCCTAACTCTTCTGCTGCCTTTATTATGTCTTTACTAAGCGGATTTGAGCTGTTAAAGAGTTCAACAGACAAGAGGCCAGTAGTAGAATGGTAATATCCCCCAAATGCATCTGCTATTTCAGGATTCATGTTTGCTTCTGATTTCTTGAAGTACTGCAAAACATTATCCCACCCCCAAGTTGGATTGCCAAGTTCCTCCCAGTTGTTATAATCGTCTTCATTTCCCCTTACATAAAACATTGAATTCATGGCACTGGATCCTCCCAAAACTTTTCCTCTGGCCCAATAACTTCCTTCTGGACTGTACAGACTCACATTTTCTGATATTTCTGCATTGTATCGCCAATCATACTTGGTTTTGAAGAATGAAAACGCCAATCTCGGTATCTATGTGAAAAATTAAATTAATCATAGGTAATTTTCTTTTTTTAATTGTTTACCATTGACTCAATTGGGGGATCTCCTCCTGCTTCCAAGAGAAGAATCTTCCAATCAGGATTCTCACTAAGACGATTGGCCAGAACACAACCAGCTGAACCTGCACCAACTATTATGAAGTCGTACTCTTCAAACCCTGCAAGAAATATTTTCTTGTCAAAATTTCTTTAGTGATTAAAATAAAAATATTTAAAACCTCTGTTAATGGCAATATCTCCATAATCTCTAGGCCACATTTCCGGGGGTGAAAGTGAGCATTGTAAGGTGGTCAGGTAACTGAAGAGAAGTGTAATGTACTGGTTAACAGCCCCAGTACTTGAGTTGATACATGGTAAAGGAAAACAGTCCATGCTAGATCTCAACTGGAATTAGAATATAAAATATTTATATAGGTACACATAAGTGAATAAATTTCTGATATTTATTAAAATGTGGGATTTCTTAATATATTAAAGATTTCAGAGATCGAATAAATTATTCGTATAGCCATGCTAATGAACTCTAAATCACCGGCTAGACATGCGCTATTCTCAGACGTTTTGTGTGTGTATATACTATTTAGTAAACAACTGTGTCATTTAGGTATATAGGTATTAATGTATAAAAAGCACATTGAGTTTTTATGGCTTGTTCCGCACATCATTAATCAAGACTTGTCTTTTATTGGTATTCACTTTATATATAAAGACTGCGTGTGTATAAGAAAATGTAAATGATTACCTTCGGTATCACAATATTTTAAAACCACCAAATTGTACTTAATGCAATTTCATAGAAATCTTCAAAACCAATAGGTATTGATAGAGATGAATAGAGATGCTGTTCGCTCGAAGATTTTTCTTAAACTGGTAATCCAAAAGACCTGACAAGTGATTTTAAACCAGAACCATCGAAGACTTAAAAAAAAAACATAAAATTTATAACGAGTTTTTGACATACAAAATACCTAATATTTTCATTCTATCGCTTTTGAGAGGAAAGTTAACTTTTTGTCATGTCTAAAAGAGTTGACATGATTTGCATGATGGCACAAAATACTTGGTAATTCATTGCCCTTTGTCGATGACAAAAAATTGCCTTTTTGCGCTGATCATCAAAAATATATTTTCAAGTGATGGAATTTAATTTCATGTCAGTAGCTCGAGTGTTGTTGTCGTGACAAGTGATATAGAAAATGGTGACACTTTCTGGTTTATTCACTGCTGCCCGAATTATTGTTACCTATGGCCCAGGATTCGCGCTCATTTTCCTTCTAAATCGTGCCATTGAGATCGAGCGACACGATATTGTCGATCATTATCATCGTGTACATGATCATCCGACTGAAGCGATCTATGATGCGTATGATTTTATTGTGGTTGGAGGAGGATCAGCAGGAGCAGCTATGGCAGCGAGATTGAGTGAAGTGTCCAAGTGGAGTGTTCTTCTTCTGGAGGCTGGTCCCGATGAGACCTTCATATCCGAAGTGCCTCAATTATTTCCCACACTGCAACAGAGTGAGCTCGATTGGAAATTTATAACAGAGCCCTCGCATAACTTTTGCCTTATGAATGAGAATGGTCAGTGTCTGTGGCCACGTGGGAAAGTTCTTGGTGGATCGAGTGTTCTCAATGCAATGCTCTATGTGCGTGGAAATCGTAAGGATTATGATCTCTGGGAACATATGGGTAATCCAGGATGGGGATACAAGAATGTTCTGCACTACTTCAAGAAGTCCGAAGGAGTTCGTGAGCATAAATTCGCCGAAAATCACTATCATGGAGTTCATGGACCTCTCACTGTGGAATACTTTAGATTTATTTCACCTCTCATGGAACTCTTCTTGGCTGCTGCAGCTGAATTGGGACTTATAAATCCTCATGGGGATTATAACGGAGCAACACAACATGGATTTGCGAGATCTCAAGGAACTCTCAGGTATAGTCAAAATTTTATAAACAAGGAGTTTTATTTATTTTTAATATGTTATTACTTCAGAAATGGCTTGAGGTGCAGCACCGCAAAAGCATACCTGAGACCAGCATCTCATCGTCCAAATCTTCACATCTCTCTTCATTCCCACGTACAAAGGATCCTCATCGATGATCATCATAAAGTAGCTTATGGTGTAGTTTTTGGAAAACACAATTGGCATTCAAAAGTTGTCTATGCAAAAAAGGAAGTTATTCTGTGTGCTGGGGCCATTCAGAGCCCTCAACTTTTGATGCTCTCCGGAATAGGACCGGCTCCTGAGCTTATTAAACATGGGATTCATGTGATCTATGACTCACCAGGAGTTGGGGAAAATCTCCAAGATCATGTAGCAATGGGTGGGGGAACTTATTTAATCCGTAATCCCATCTCAAAGGATACTTTGAGCTTTGTGATCCCTAAACTCCTGACGGTGGATACAATAAAAGAGTTTACTTACGAACACAATGGACCACTTTATGCTATGCCGGCCTGTGAAGTGATGGCTTTCATCAATTCCAAATACCAAGATCCTCATGATGATTGGCCGGATATACAGTTGTTCATGTCATCTTATTCGGATAATTCTGATGGAGGAATGTACAGCAAAAGGGGAAGTGGAATGTCTCATGAATACTACGCTAGAGTATATGAAAATATCATCTACAAGGACGCTTTTATGGTCATACCTCTTCTCATGAGACCAAAAAGTCGAGGAAGAATAATCCTGAAGAGCAAAGATCCGTACGATTATCCCTTGATTTACCCCAATTATTTTGCTCATCCTCATGATCTCAACGTATTGGTCAGTGGTAATCCTTTTAAGGATCTCTTCCAAAATTAACCAAATTTACATTTGCAGATTGAAGGCGCCAAATTTGGTTACTACCATTTTTCCCGAACAAGGATGATGAAAGTCCTTAATGCTACTCTCAATCCCTTCATAATCCCAGGATGCGTACATTATCACTACTTAAGTGATGAATACTGGAAGTGCATGGCTAGACACTACACGCAGACAATTTATCATCCTGTAGGGACGTGCAAGATGGGTCCAAAACATGATAAGTGGGCAGTAGTTGATCCTAGACTCAGAGTATATGGGATTCGAGGACTTCGAGTTGTGGACGCAAGTATAATGCCCACCATTCCAACTGGAAATACTAATGCTCCTTCCATAATGATATCAGAGAAAGCTAGTGATATGATTAAGGAGGATTACTTGGGGAATTAATGATAAGTGAAACTAAGATGTTAATTCAAATTAATATTTTGGACTTACCTTTTAGACAATTACTAAAAAAAAAGCTTTACCTTCATGAAATTTTGAAATTACAACAATAAATTTTTATTTTTACAAGACTTTTTTTTATTCTCCTTACACTTAAAATTCATAATCTATTAAAAGTTTGTCTTGCCTTAGACAATCTTTTCATTTTGTATTTAGTGACAAAAATACCACATTCATCTTAAATTAGTGCTCTCTCAGTCAGGAAAAATCCCCTCTGCTTATCAATCAGCCAGAATCTCAGAGGGTTAAATGATTTTATAAAAAAAAGGTCTGAACCACAGAATTACACAAAAATGGCGCATTTCTTCTG
Organism: Phlebotomus perniciosus; assembly: GCA_918844115.2. Taxonomy (NCBI): domain Eukaryota; kingdom Metazoa; phylum Arthropoda; class Insecta; order Diptera; family Psychodidae; genus Phlebotomus; species Phlebotomus perniciosus. The sequence goes on along the minus strand of CAKKOB020000428.1, from coordinate 20,367 downwards.
TAGATTATTATCACAATTAACAGCAACTATTCGGCGGCTGATTCTTTTGCTAGAACATTTGACTACGTTTTATCCAGAAGTCCTTCACCATGTCAGCACCCTTTTCCGCAATCATAATCGTGGGGGCATTCGTGTTGGCGCTCACGAGTTTTGGCATGATGCTGGCGTCAATCACTCTCAAGCCACGAATACCGTAGACCCTGAGTTGGGGATCTACCACGGCAGTCCTGTCCCAGTAGGGTCCCATTTTGCAAGTCCCCACAGGGTGGTAGATTGTAACTGAGTAGTGTCTGATCATACATTCCCAGTAGGCGTCTGTGAACATTTTTATCTTAAGACATCCCGGGAAATTGAAAGCTGTAAGTTGTGATCCGAAACGTTGCATAGATTGTGTTCTAGAAAGCGCAACGGCGATTTTCACCCCTTCAATAAGGGTCTTCATGTCGAAATCATCCTTGAAGTAGTTGGGGTAGATGTAGGGGTAGTCAAAAGGATTATTACTCCGGAGCTTGATTGATCCCACACTTTTTGGCCTCAATAGCATAGGAATAATGCTCCAAGTATCCTTATTATTAATTGGCCCAAAGACGTAGTCGTAGAATGCTTCTGTTAAACCGTGAGCTTTCCTTAGTTGAACACCGCCGTCTGAGTTGGTTGATCCAGAAACAAAGTGAAACTCAATATCAGGATGGTCATCCGTAGCATTAGCATATTTTGTGTTTACAAAGGCCAAGCCTTCAACTCCTCCCAAGATCGTGAGAGGACCTTGTCCAAATACTGCATATTGAAGAACTGTAGACATAGAATGCAGACGATTCTCTATAATAGCTACGGGTTGATTGACTAGGAAAGTCAATCCTCCCAAACCAATATGATCCTGCAGATTCTCTCCGACTTGAAGATCCTGAATAACAGGAATTCTGTGTTTCTGAAGTTCCGCTTTCGGTCCAATTCCGGACAACATTAGAACTTGTGGAGAGTTTATGGCTCCCGCTGAGAGGATGACTTCCTTCAGTGCTCTGACGTAGTGAACTTTTCTGTTCCTGATGAATTCCACTCCAAAAGCGATCTTGGTTACAGGATCAATCATCACCCGCGTGACATGCGAATACATGGCCACGTGGAGGTTTGACCGGAGACGAGCGGGTCTTAAGAAAGCCTTTCCGGTGCTGCATCGACTTCCTCTTCTTGTTGTTCCTTGAGCAATCATAAAGCCCGTTTGTTTCTCTCCATTTATATCCCGATTTTCGTATCCCATCTCTACTCCCGCCTCCACAAAGGCTGCTGCTAAGGGTGTGTGATAGGGGGCTTCTCCAACAGTCAAGTATCCACCAGTTGAGTGATAAGGAGTGTTTGTCAAATAGGGATTTGTGTTGTCTTCGGATTTTTTAAAGTAATAGAGAGCATCCTTGTATCCCCAACCTGGATTCCCCAGAGTCTCCCAGGCGTCGTAATCCTTTTTATTACCTCGCAAGTAAAGCATGTAGTTGAGGACACTTGATCCTCCGATCACTTTTCCACGAGGCCAATTGCACCTACCGCCTTGCATTGCTGCAAGATTAAATAAAATAAATTTAACGAAATTTAGAATTTTTAAAAGAATCTTTACCTAGACATGAAGTGCCTTGAGGTTCTGTCTTGTACTTCCAATCCAATTTGCTGAGTTGCAAGTACCCTGCCATGAGGGGCACATCCGAGATTTCTGTCTCGTCTCCTCCCGCCTCGAGAAGCAAAACATTCCAGTTCTCCACTTCGGTCAATCGATTGGCTATTACTGCTCCTGCAAGGAAATACCAAAATTTGATAAATTAAAATCAAATGGATTTACAAATTTCCGAAGAACTTACCCGCCGATCCCGCTCCTATTACTATAAAGTCGTATTCGTCCAGCATGTTGGACGTCGAGATATCGATAGGTCTCGACTCGGGATCCATGAATTCTTCATACTGGAAATAGGCAATTGCTGCGACAAGCACCGGCACAAACCATCCGACACTACTGGCGGCCGAAACGGCGGCTCCACCTATCGCATTGGCGGCCCCAACAATCGCACTCATCGTCTCACGTGAATCGATTCAAGGTGTTCCTGCTGAAGAGATGTCTTCAATTAGTAATCAATCAGCTTGTGATGAAGTGGTGGTAATTGGTCTGACCGAGGTGAAAATTATACGCGGAATGTCTGTCTCATTCTTTCACACTCATTCGATCGCTATTTGACAAGAAAATTTACACACATTGTTGTCTGTTTGGTGAAATTCATTGAATGAAGCAAAATCGTCGATATATCAAAGAGAGTGAGATAAAAAGTGTGTCTCTATTGAGAAATGCTAGCGAAAAAGGTGAAGGAGAACACCTGAAATTTCACTCTTTGAAGGTTCGTCTCCCATTCCCCCCGGCGGCATCGAGTTTACTTTCATCGTCGCCCAAGTGAGATTTTTGCAATGATGCACTTCTTTCTAAGGTGGTAATTTTGAGTGGGAAAAGCAACAATTCATCTGTGCACTAAATGGCACTCTTAAGCATTCATATAATACATCAATTATCAACACCTGCAGTAAAAGACTCTCTAAATGCATGTTAATTGAGATTGCACGCATGATCTTTGCAACTTCTTGAAACTCATGATGCGCGCGCGCGTCTTGATATACTTATATCGCTCATATGGATATAATGGTCAAAGTGAAAATAAAATAACTTTCAATTGCGCCTGATTTCCATTGGGGAACTTTTACATTCAAACAAATCACCACGAGTTTGCCTATATTATCGTCTCGATCGCCGGAAGGAAAAAAAGATGAGTCTTAAGATCAAGAGCAAAATGCCGCTGATCGCAGGTAATAAAATTTGAATCCTCCACGGTGTTTATAGTGAAAATAACAGTATTTTGTAGAATTACACCTCACCAATACACAGTAAAATGGTTCAATGAGTTGTAAATTGGTGGGTTTAGTTAGATGGTCGGTGCTTTGTGGGTAAATATAAATTGTGTACGTGAAAGAATTGATGATTGTGCTTGAGAAGTATAACGGCTCTGAAACTCGCAGAACTGTGCCATTTTCCTCGCACAGTCTCCCGCCGTTCTCTTTTTCATCACCTCAATCATTGGAATGATGTGACACAATTTGCCAGCATGGCATAAAAGATCTTTCTCTCTCTGTGAACCACTTTTCTCCTCCTCGTGCATCATGCAATTTCAATGAGGTTGGACTCTTGTTGTTTGTATGACATCAGCATAAATTTATTTGCAGTAATTTTGTGAGATTCATTCTTATAGGGATGGAAGTGGATGAGAATATTAATCTATTTCAAATATTTTGTCAGAAAAAAGAATTCATTTCTAATTGATTTAAAAGAATATTTTTTTGAATAATATAATTAAGGGGGAGGTAGTAACTGTCACTTTCGTTGCTGAAGAAATCATCACCACATTGTAACGTTTAATATCAATTTTACAAAATATTGGTCAAATTTCTAATAGGCAAGTGAAATTGAAAATTATTTCTATCAATAAATCACAAATTTCACTTTGCTCCAACTCTTTTCATTAATGCTAGTGAATGTTACGATTTTCTAGAGAACAATTTCTTCAGATGATCTATTTTTTTAATCCATCTAAAGAGATTAATAATTAGGTCTCACTCTCACACCTGTTGACACACGTTCGCGTGTTAAAATATTAAGAAAAATTTGTTTAAGTTCCTCGTGTCGTCTCTTGTTTATATTTTCCGGTCAATAAATCCCAGAAAAAGGCAATTTGCACCGTTCAGTAGACGTTTATGCCATTTATTGATAATTATGCAATTCCTGAGAGTAGAATGAAACGAGGAAAAAATTCAATATTTTTTCACGGTCTGCAACATTAGTGTGAATAGAAGCGCATAAATTTTCTTAAATGAAAATAATCAATGATAATTTAGCGCATTTAAGTGAAATGCAGGAAAAAACTCAGTGAATTTGAAAAAATTGATGCGATTTACTGCAAGTGTTGATTTTTCCTCATCTTTTTGTTATTATTATTACCTATATTTATATCAACTTCCGCGTATAATGTATCGGTTTTGAGCGGTAAATATTCTCAATTTAAATTTTTAAACTATATCGAGAAAAACACATCACATATGAATGAATCACATATGAATCACAGCTTGAGGAGAAGAAGAGGTAACAGTGTTGAGAGAAGACTTTATTGCCAATTTCTTTTTAGTCATTGAATTTTTATTCATGAATTTTCTTCACCTTTCGTCACACACTTTTATGTTAATGATACACCCACCCAACAACTAAACTGTGATGTCACATGATTAAACATTCCCTGGGTGTACTTAGAGTGTAAATCATTTAATGAATTTAATTAAATTTCTCTCCAGACATTGCGCTCAATTCGCTCAATTGTTTCGAAATAGAATGAGAAAGAAGGTGTAAACTATCTCTTGTTAAATTAAGATTAAGTATATATAGTTTTTTTTGTGCTAAAATGAATGGCAATTTTACTGATTGAATTGGCAATTCATGAAGATCGACGAAAGTCTTTTCACTCACAGTAATGATTTGGATTACAAGCTCCGATGATGAGTATAGTCGTGTGATGAGTTTCTGTGCAACGTTGTAAGCGATTTCGTTACTCTGAGTGAGCAGACATTTTAGCCGCCAATTTCCAGCTCTCGTGCAGATGCAAAGTAATCCAAATGTGAGTCAATATCGTAAATTTTATCCCTGTTGCACTCGACATCAAAATTTCTCTTGGCAGTGGAATTTGCTATGAGACACTTGGTAAAAACCCACTGAGACACTTGATGGTTCTTCGCGGGAAAAAGCTCAACTGTGAGCCACGCGTGGTGTATAGAGAAAGGCAATGAAACGCAAATTTGTATTCTCTTAGCAAAATGACACAGTAATCCCACTGTCGAATAAAATCATGCAACTTTCTCGCGATGAAACACTCTGGAGAGAGGATTTCCTTTGCGTCTTCACCAACTAACAGTTCTTCGGCAACTGAAGAAGCCACCAGTGATCGCGTATCGAGTCATTGCACGCGGAGTTTCTTGTGGGGGTCTCTTCTCAGCAATGGTATATCTTATACTTGTGTGCTTGGAAAGAGAGAGAGAGAGAGAGAAAATAAATTTTTCTTCCAAACGCACATGTATGCTTCTTCAGCAACCTGATCACCTACATCTTGCGGTATTAGTGGGAAAGGCAATTGAGATGGTGGAGCAAGAGGGGAAGACCGTCAGAGATGATGAAACATACCATTTCACCTAACTTGCTTCACTGGGTGATCAGCGACAATGATGATGGTTACCAAATGAAGATCAAGTTCACGAGCAATGCAAGAGCATCAGTGAGTGGTGGAAATAGTGACGCGTGAGATGGCTCTCTTGGAACATTTTAGGTGATCAGCTGTGAAACGGGATTGGAGGAAACGAGTGGATGGGAATTTTATTAAGTCACTCATATGGATCTTTCACTCTGTCTGCACTTCTTTTCCCACACACCTTTCCATGCCACTCGATCAGTGAGAGACTCTCGATTAATCTTACACATGATATTCATCACGTAGTCACTATACATATCAATAATTGTGGAATGCTCGAAGATTTCTTACTTGGTCAGAATGAAAATTCAATGTTGAAGGTATTTTGTAATGAAAGTTTCGAATATACATATGAAGTCTACCGTTAAGTTCAAGTCTTGTTCCTCTGTTTTGATTAGTTATTTTGATATATGAGTGTTTTGTTCCAAATTCGATAGCAATTTTTCAACATTAAATTTATGACCTGCGATTTATTTTTTCAATTCAGGAAATGTATTAAATATCTGTTTTTCTTTTTGCTTCCAGGTGGATGCTGCGGATCAACGAGGAAGAGAACGATCGTGGGGGGATGGGCCTGGGCATGGTGGCTCGTGACCGATGTCCAGCGTCTCTCGCTGGAGGTTATGACACTCAATCCCATGTGCGAGGGCGTCGAGACGGCACAGGGTGTTCCACTTACAGTAACAGGTGTTGCACAGTGCAAGATCATGAAGGTATGACGCCTGTCTAAAGGTTAAAACAGGCAACAATTTCCAGGATAAATTTGTGTATAAAAAGAATCTCATAATTTTCCTGCATTTCCATTATTATATAATTTCTTTTACTTAGGACTGTATAGCATGTTGTCCGCCCCGAAAAATTGCTAACAATTTTTTCCATAATATTCTTTCCTTTAGGAATTTCGCATTTAATGAGAGTGTTTTCCAGAGTTGCTGATATTGACCTTTTTAACATTATAGAACTAGAAGTTATGTTGCTGTTTTATAGGTGATCAAATAGATGGTTTTGTACAAATTCGCTTCAGGGATGATCATCGAGATTGTCGCTGTTTTTGCTCTTAATTTTATTGCCAAGTTGTTTCCTTTCTCCATAGTGGTTAATTCTTAATTAAAAAAACAATCTTTATACGCATACTAACAACCATAATAGTTTTAAACTTTCTCCCAACTTTAATAGCTTTGATAAAGACATGTTTAAAAAAGTTTTAAAAGATCAGTTCATCGTAAGTTTTAATGGATAATCGCTGTTGTAATTACCATGTGCGTATTTCTGTCTTTTCTTTGAAGCAGCACTTTGCAATAAAACGTGTTCAAGTGTCTCAGTGTATTTCTTATGCACCCTAAAATGCACTTGATTATTTCGAAAATTATTATAGTTTTAAATTGAGAAATTCATTACCAAAAACATGTTCCATTCATTGCAACATTCTGATTTGCAATTTGAATAGTGCGCTTCTTTCTATTCTCTGATAAATTCAATTTCTTTTTGCTCATATTTTCTACTTTATCACGCTTTCCCACATGTAAATTCAGTTCAATTCAAGATATTGTGTACAGTACACTTTATTTATTAGTTATTATATAATTATTACCTTGAAGTTTGAAAAGTAAGTATTTTAGATTGATTTCCATTGAACACTGTTAAACATTTTATTACTAAATACAATATGACAAAGCTTACCATCGTTGGAGACACTCAAAAAGATTGTTAAGTGTGGAAACAGCTCTCGGTTTCTTTTTCTTGAAGTGATTTTTTAGTGAATTTATTGAGGAGTTTTTCTTTGAAAAGCACGATTTTCCTTTATTTTTCCTATATATTTTTCCTATTTTTTTTTAATTTTAAAATTATTATTTCATTTTTTATTTATATTTTTTTTCTTTTTTCTTTCATCCCTTCATTTAGATGTTCAATGAAAATCTGTTGAAAATGAAAAGTTTTCATCAGTTGCTGCTGCAGGATGGATGACGATGAAGCATCTGCAACGTGTGCCGCGAGTTCATGCACTGTTTTTCCTCTTTAATCACTTTTCCTCACTTTGAGGAGCAACATATTTGTTTCCGTTTAAATTCATCAATTTGTTAAAAAAAGTGATTTTCTCCTTTTATTTTTTTCTTTTTTTATTTTTGAGCACGGAAATGATAAAATGTTTTTGTGTTGTAGTGATGAAATTTGATAAAAAATTGAATTCTTGAACGTTTTTTTGAAAGAAAATGAATTAAGTTTTGTTTTCCAAGTGATACACCAACACAGGTTTACGCTATAGTAAAAGCCAACCCCATCTAGTGCAAGTCGACGGCGGGCCAACGGATGCTGATTCTCATCCCCTGCGTTTTTTTCTTATTCTATTTATAGATGATGAACGTGTATTATTTTCACCATCAGGCCGACGAGTTGCTCGGGACTGCCAGTGAGCAGTTTCTGGGGAAATCCGTTAAGGAAATCAAGCAGACCATCCTGCAGACCCTGGAGGGGCATCTGAGAGCCATTCTAGGTAAGATTATACTCTTTACTAGAAAATATATTCAAATTTATTGGACTACAGAGACCGAATTCATGTTTAGAAAATATATTTTTAGCGGAGATGCTCCATATTCCATTTGCATGTGAATGCAAAATTTATGTCAATGCATTTCAGACGCAATTAGGTGACACGTTTCAGTTATAACTACTTTAAATTAATGGGAAAAGAAGGTGTGAAGATATTTTATGTAATTGAAGCAGGTGATAAACAATGCAATGAACTCTGTCATCCAGTGAATGAAACGAAATTCTCCCGTAGGATTTAGAGAATATTTCTCAAGAGTCATATTTATGGGATAAATTGATGATGAAAAATGTGAAAAATTTTCTGAATTATCTGCATAGGTTTAGAACTTTATAGAACAACACTGCGACTGCACTAAAGGTCAAACTGTAATGTTAAAGTAAGAAGTCTTCCTATAGTCCTATTGAAATCAAGAGGAATTAGCTCAGATCATTCAATCCATCAAGAGCGTTTGTTGAAAGATTTTTGATTGATTTATCCGATTCGACGGAAAAATCTCGGTTAATTTCTCTCGCCAAAAACATTGTAAATTTTCACGCAAGAATTTTACTCTTTTTCTCTCTTTCCACTCTGCGATTTTGCCTTTTATGTGAGAGAAAAACGCGACAATATTCATTATTTGCATGACTCAAATACATATGTGTGTCTCGCGCTTCTGTACATAGAGACAGATACACGACACATGAGTTGGGGTTATTTGAGAGATTTCTTGAGCTGGGAAAGTCGCCTGTAGAACTGGAAATCAGTTTGTCGCGAGATTTTCATGTTGACACACCGCAACGGCGTAACAATCTCGATAATAATAGAAAACATTTTTAAATCGCTCTTTACGCAGCGTTGTTATCTTATCACCTGTTTTGGTCAAACTGCAGAGAATTTAATCGGTGCTAATTATTGCCTACATCTGCAGTGATTACGAAGGTCTTCTTATGTTATTCTCAGTATCTCACGTGGGAGTAATGATATTGCGAATGTGTCGTCAGAAAATATTGCTGAAAACACGATAGGAGAGGCGCGAGTCTGTTTTTCAATTGAATCCAATTAAAAGCAAGAGTGTTCCACCACTGCCAAGTCAGAATATTGTGAGATTTTAGCGAGTGAAGACGGTGAAATTGTACATTTGAGAATAGTTCTTGAGTTTAAATTTAAGTTAAAGTGGTTTGATTATAGTGAAAAAATGATTTGGATGGGTGCATTTAAATTGTCCTTAATTTTGGGATTTACCTACATAGTTATAAAGAGGTAATAATTAAATTATAGATTTTTTTTGCCTGTAACACTTTCATGAGAAGAATCTTATTTTTTTGACACCTTTAAATTTAAATAATTGTTTATTCCATGTAGGTTGTATGCAAATGAATGAATTTCTGCGATTATTGCAAGAATTTCGCCAACAAATCAAGTCCACTTAAACTCCAACTTTAAACTTGTTTGAATTTCATGATTTTAGCACTCGAGAGAAGAAATAACGTTTTAGAGAGTATTAGTGGGGGAAGATTACATATAGATGACCTCAAGCAAATTTCTTAAGCTCTGAGCTGCTAAATGTAATCAGAAATCTCTTTATTTCACATCAAGAGAAATGTCTTAACAGTTGAACACCAAACAGCCCGAGGATAGCGAAATTTAATCAATGCTATGGTGACTTCTCTGTGACATTAAATGCACTTGAAAGTGTTAGTTGGAGTGATTTGACATTAATATGTATATATAAAATAAATATATGACGCTGAGGTCATTTCAAGCTTGATTTGATGTGTTTATGAATTGCAGAATTATATAGAAGTTTTGATAACTATATTGTATGTTTATGAGAAAATATTTCTCGTAGGTTTTTTTTAAATATTATTCTCATTTTGCCCGCTGATGAGCTCCAAATCGTTGCCTTGATATACCTAATTCTCATTCAAGCATAATTGCCAAGAGCCAAACATTTGATTCCTTGCCAATTAAATTCCAAATTAATCTAATGCGTTTCCTCTGATACGGATTATAGAGCACATTCATTTTTCATCAAGTTCTAATTGGGTATTATTAAAATAAGCCAATGGTCAATATTAACACAAATACAATTATTTTAGATTTTATAACTAAAACTTTAACACTGTATAAATGAACTAATAACTATTTTGATTTTTTAATCATGAAACGCAAAATTTGTTTTAATAATCTGTTAAAATTAGATTTTGATTTTGAACATTATATGTTAGAATTTTAATCAAAGATTGGCGCCACTATATCAATTTGCTCTTTAATTCCAAATCCATTTTTTTCCAATAAAATTCGTAACATTTTCTTTTTCTAAAGCTTTTTACTTTTCCTATATCCATTTCCGACCTTACTCGACAGCTTGTGAGTCACTTTAATATTAGGGTAATTTATAAGAAGCCGAAACACTTTACAGTTGTTTTTGAGGTAATGATCTTCAAGCTCAATTACATTATTTTCGTGTCTCTGTAGTTCTTTTTTTTTCATCTCCAAATTTTTTACCAAGCAAAACACATTTTTAAGCACGATGAATTCATTCGAGGGCATTTTTCTCTGGAATCTTACAGGAACTCTTACAGTCGAAGAAGTTTACAAAGACCGCGACCAATTTGCAGCATTGGTGCGCGAAGTGGCGGCACCTGACGTTGGCCGTATGGGTATCGAGATTCTTTCGTTCACCATCAAGGATGTTTACGACGATGTCCAGTATTTGCAGTCGTTGGGCAAGGCACAAACGGCCAGTGTCAAGCGTGACGCCGATGCAGGAGTGGCTGAAGCAAACAGGTACGAGATTTATTACAATTTTGCAGAATAAATGAAAAAAAAAATTCTTCTGATCACTAAATTTGTGGGAAATTTCAGGGATGCAGGAATCCGGGAGGCGGAGTGCGAGAAGAGCGCCATGGACGTGAAGTACGCAACCGATACGAAGATCGAGGACAATTCGAGAATGTATAAACTGCAGAAGGCGAATTTTGATCAAGAAATCAACACTGCGGTATTTTTTTGGTTTTCTTCTTTCATCCCATCTGATCCCATTGAGAAATCTATTTGCAAAAAGAAACTCATTGAACATCAACTTCTCTCATCGCTCATTACAGAAAGCCGAATCCCAATTAGCCTACGAACTGCAGGCGGCTAAAATTAGACAGAGGATCCGAAATGAAGAGATCCAAATTGACGTGGTGGAGCGACGCAAGCAGATAGAGATAGAATCACAGGAGATTCAGAGGAAGGAGAGAGAACTCAATGCAACCGTTAGACTTCCAGCCGAGGCGGAGAGCTACAAAGTGCAAATGATTGCTGAGGGTAAAAGGTGGGTGGAATTGTTGGTTTTTAGTGTGTCTTTGAATTCAGCAACTCGTGCAGAATGCTGATATCCATTCTTTGTTATTTACCTCCTGAAGGACTCAGACTGTTGAAGTGGCAAGAGCTGAGGCGGAGCGCATCAAGAAGATCGGTTCAGCGGAAGCGACGGCAATTGAAATGGTTGGAAAGGCGGAAGCCGAAAGGATGAGGATGAAGGCTGCAGTGTACAAACAATACGGAGATGCTGCTATCATGAATATGGTTCTTGAAGCTTTGCCCAAGGTGAGTTTCTTGTATCTTCAATTAATTCTGTGTTGATTTTAACGATTTTAACCCACTGTCACTCTTATGGCATTAAACTTGAAGGAAAATTCTATCGTTTGTCTGTGTATCCGTCTGTTAGAGAAGTCAATTTTGGGGGATTTTTGAAAAGGACATTTTGTTAGAAAAAATTGCTCAATTTCTTGTTAAATCTTATGAGAAAATTAGAAGATATTCGAAAAGACTTTTGCTCAAATATATAATTCGCTTGAAAACAGGCAATTTTTCTGTCTAGAGGAAATATTGAAGGGCAAATGGAAGGTGAAATATATAAATGCGATTTTTCACAATTGCAGACTACATGACAAAATAAGTGTGTAACGCGTGTAAATGCGAGTAAAATTAGACACAATCAGCAAAAAAGTGTGTGATTTAAAGACTGGAATTCTTAAAAACAATTGGCCAATTTTCTCGATTGTCACTTTCTCATTTGCTTTGCAATTGAGTTTTTTAACCCTTTGAAATCACTAATTTGCGGCCGATTACATTAGTTCAGTGCTATTATTCTTTTTATAGAGACCGAAATAAGACCTTGTAGCTTTTACGAATTTTTCTTTTAAATTATTCGAAGCATCAGAAGAGCTATCGGTTAAATACCTACAATGTTTCCCAGAGAATTCGTGAATTTATTTATTTATCCCCTTAGGTAAATTATCAAATTGTAGGTCAAATTGTACCAAAATGTTTTTCGTACTAAAATTTTTTAATTTTTTTTTTAATTTTAGACCCAAATATAGTTTTCCATAGAAAGTCGAAAACTGCCCTCTTTTCCCCTGAATCCCCTAAAATTACTATAATACCAAATCTTCTTGATTAACGCTAAGAATCGATTTCAAAATCAACTAACAAACTCCTCAGACGAATAAAGGATAAAATACCCTGTTTAATGCAGTCATGCGAAATCATGATTTGAACTACTTGAATTCGAATCAATTCTATATTATTATTTTTCTCATAGATTGCTGCTGA
>CAKKOB020000427.1:0-52918 GCA_918844115.2 Phlebotomus perniciosus | reverse complement strand
GTCTAATCTCAGTTATTTGATACACAATTTAAAAGGAATGCACATTTATTTTCACCGTTGAGCAGAGGAATTTCCGCTCGTTTTGCCCACCATCACTCGCCGCAGAAAGGAGGAAAAACGATGTGGAAAAAGCGTCAAGATCCCAGTAGGGAATCCACACCTCACTGTATGCAGTACTATGCATCACTCGTATGCGGTACCTTACACTTACTCTTATGGGAAAATTTACACGTGGAACACGTCACTTTGTCACTTTTTTACATGGGCTCTCTGCATCACGTAACGGGTTACATGTAAGGCTTACCGAAAAGCTTACAAATGAGCTCTGCTGTAATTACTTTCGCTAAAATCCCCCTTGTCGTCACCCTATGCATCACATGTGATGCTTTAGTAATACATTCGTATTTTTTTTATATATATTTTTATTCACACAAATAACGAGTTACACTTCCGAAGATTTCACTCGCATCCTCTCCTCCAATGGTGTCCTCCGGTGGCGCCTCAATCTGCGTCTTTGAGTGTTTAATCTTGATTCCCGGACGCTCTCCCGAAATCCCTTCTAACACACCTGACACGCGAAGATCTTCTCACTGCGATGACGCCGCATGAGTGCCATTCCTGTCACTCAGTCACTTCCGCCACCGCCACCCGGAGCAGACGCCTTAGAAGGGGGCCACCGATCGCAGCAAACTCAGCAAAAGTTTCGCCTCACCTCCCTTAATAAAGAAAAGAAAACAAAATATTTCAATTAATATCTCTACTACATATTCTTATTTACCAATTTAAGGTATAATTTAGAATATAACTTACCTTTGTACCGTCGAAATCCACGGGAAAATTGTCACGCGGCGTCCACGCAACTTGACACTCCGCCATATTTGCACAGCACATACACGCAGCAAAAATTGTCCTCACTCCCCTTGAATATCTACCGAATAAAAAGAAGAAATTCCAATTAATATCACTGCTACATATTCTTATTTATCAATTTAAGGTATAATTTGGAATAAAACTTACCCTTGTATCGTCGAAATCACGGGAAAATTTTCACAGCGCGTCCATACACAAACTTGACACTCCGCCATATTGCACAGCCGCCCAGTGCGCATTGCATCACCCGAGTAATTACAGATCACTGACTTGTAATCCAATGCCTCACTTACACCTCACATATACCTCACATGTGATTTCTATACCTCACTTATGCCTCACATGTGATGCCTTATTTAAGTGCTGACATATGCATGTTTTGTAACCCTTACTGAAGACTCACATGTAACCGCTCACGTAAGCCTCACCGATGCAGTATCTATCACACAGTGATGCATAGTGAGGTGTGGATTCCCTACTGGGTAAATATCAGTCTCTTCCAAATTTCTGAGAAATATCAAAAATCGCTTATCAAAAAAGTTCAAGAAAAGAGCAGAAAACGCCGATAAAAGTTTAATCAGGAAGCTTTTTCAGTAACTCAAAAGCTCATGATTTCACTAATAAGGATTTCTTGCTTATCTATTGGTTTTTTTCCAGTTTTTTCATATAGCAATAAATAAAGATGTGTTAAATTCATCAATTTATTGTAGCTGAGATTCATTAATCCCAGTTTCTGTAGAGGACTCCAATCAATCGCCATGTTGGATTGATTTTCATCGCTATGGCTGAAACATATGAAACCCAAAAAAAATAAAAAAAATCCCGTACAACACTTCAATTTCAGAAGCATAATTTTATATCGTAAAATACTATTATTGACTTTCAACAATAAAGAGCATAAAATTCTCAACTTACGAGTCAACTTATTTCTTGGAGATAATCATATAAGATGAATTTTTCACACGTTGTTTTTTTTTTAAACCCAAAAAATAGCTTCATATAAATATATAGACAGCACAGATATTAAACGCTGTATTATGTCCGAGTGAGTGGTTGAAGCAAGTTTTTATCACTATAAATTCTACACAAAAGAATCTAGTTGAGAGATAATAACAAATTTTATTATATTTATAGCGCAAGGACCACAATTGATCACAATTTATGATTCTATAAGAGGAACCATTGTGGTTCTTAATGGCTTTATCTTTTTATTAAAGCTCAAAATATGATACGTTTGGTAAAAAAGTATCAACAATAGACACAATAGAAAAGTTCACGTTCAAGAGCAAAAATATCCCGTGGTAATACTTTTCCAAGACGAAAAAATCGCTTTCTTGTGACTAAAGTGTTCGTAAAATTGTGTGAAGGATAAAAATGGATGTTGTAAACGATCTGTATATCAATAATGGACAAATGGATTAACAAAAAAAATCTCTAAATGGTACTTAAACAACCATTAATCTCACTACTTTTTTGAAGGTCTGCATTTCCACAGCGTGGTGTTCATATTTTTTTCTCCATCTTCGCAAATGTATGTCTCTAATATTGCTTGGCACTTCATTGAGAAGAAAAAGCGTAATTAATTATTCGTTCAAATTTGAGATATGCAAACAGAATATTAAATTTTCTCTCATCACGGAGGTATTACATGGAAATCGCTGCAGCAAAAAATCATCTTTAGTCGTAGATGATGTCTTTTTTTGTCAAATTACAATACCTGGCTAAGATAAACAGCCATAGAGTGATCAGAGACGGATCACATTGTGGAAGGCTGTCTCAAAAATCATTCACTGGCGTGAGCTGGAAAAATAAATTAATCAATGGAATGAAAACCAGCCGATGGAAAACCAGTAAAATTCTCCAGTGTGAGTTTCCCCTAGAAAATGCAGATTGGAGAAAAAGTGCGGATCTGTTAAATGGTGAGCACTGGTCACAGTGTCTTGTATATAAAGAGAAGCTTGTCCAGAAAGAAATCAGTTTGAGTTGTGGATGTCGGGCTTTGAACAAGTAATTCAGCCGTAGTGTTATTAAAGTTTTTTGTGGAAGTTTCAATTAAATAATTTTTATTTGCATCAAAAAGTGTATTAAAGTGCTGAAAACATGAAAGATTTTACGAGAGAAGAGAAATTTATCATAACCGTGGGAATTTTCTTCCTTGGACTATTCAATGGAACATTTGGAAACTTACGTAAGTGAGACTTTGGAAAAAAGTCATCAACGATTTTTTCTTTTGGTTCAAAAACTTGAAATTATTCATTTGAGTTTCTCATAAAACTGTCAGTGTGTTAGCTTTTGAGGAAAAAGGAAAACGAGAAGAGAATATTTACTAAATCTTAAAATATTCCATTTGTGGATGAAGAAAAAAAGCGCAGACAGTGAAGAATTGTGTAATGTCCAGTTTTTGGATGGGGAAAAAGATTTTTGCCTCTTTTTTTATTTTCTTTCATATATCAATCCAAGGTTAATAGATATTAATTGATGTAGAAGTGAAACTACCATTTAATAGCAGATCATTTAAATATAATTTTCCTAAAGTTATAATTGATTGACTTCGCACGTCAAAGGACTAAATATAAACCGATTTGTGAATCAAGTTTCATATAACATTTCATTACACCTGAGAAAGATTGAACTGTTCTATTGATATCGTGAACAACTTCCGTGAAAATTACTGTTTTAATGCTACTCCAGAGCTTTCCACCGCTCGCATTTTCCACAAGACAGTTAATTTCTCTTTACAATGAGGAAATGTCGAATAAGAAATCTTTTAAGAATAAATGCTAGAATTTGACAAAGATGTTGTTCACAAACGAAAAATTTGAATAATATTATTCTCATTCAGCTATTACGTTGATGGGTGTAACATGAGTTGAATATTTAATCAGTAAAGTCATCCGGAGCCTCTCATTTTGCCAAGTCGCATGCTCAATGTGCCAAGTATGGATTAAAATGAAGGGAATTTGAATTCAACATACGGAGAGTAGTAAATCGTTTTTATATATTTATTTTCCTCTGCTTCATTTTAGCGCGTTATTTTTTTGTACAGAAATTGCACAACATGAGAGCTTTTCGTTCGATAATGATGGGATAAAAATGCCGCAATAACCTTGATGGCATTGCGATATAAATATTGATTTGTGATACACTTTAGTAAAGAATTTTTCCTTTGGCAAATCACCAATCTGTACATTATGTGCATATTTGAATGTTTCAACATAAAGTGCACTTCCGCTGAGACTAGAAATACTACAAGACATAAAAGTGCTAAAAGTGGAAGTAATCAAGTTTCACTGCACAAAAACCTGTACCAGGTATTTGGACAAGAGTTCACTTCTTTTTTCTTTTCGCGATGAACGCACAATGTCGATGGTTAGGATGAAGAAATTAAATTAATTTGAGGCAGAAATTAAGAATTTTCTCAAACATGAGTTCAACGACTTATTTCGGAAAAATCGAAAGCGTTTATATTGCAAAAAAAGCTTTTATTTTTCACTCTTATTGCCTTAATGATCTTACATTTTATGTTAAGAAATGTTAGTCGAAATTTGGGTTAGAGATTTTTTTCGCGCCTGACTTTTTTTTAAGATCACCATTGACATCAACTAATACCGGGTGAGCAATACCATGAAATTCGATGTGGTCGTAAATTTTTCAGAGTCTGCAATCATCGATTTCAATATATTATAATTTTTATAACCGGCAAAGTTCAAAACATCGTCAAGATGAGAGGTGGATTGAAGCGTATCGAATTGAAAGAATGAAATCTCTGACGGGGGTGATCTTTAGATGAGAATTGAGCCATAAGATAAAGAGATAGAGACTCTATCCGGGCTCAAAGTGGACAAGGCGTAATTTGCGGAAATGAATTTAATGTACGCAAATTTATTTAAATTTCAACCACATGATATGGAGTCACACATTCTTTCTATCGTGACACAGTCCAATAAGTAAATTCCCTCTTTCAATCTTGCACGGTGTTGTCTTTTTTTGAGAAAGCGTCGCGTATTATTACAAAATAATATAGCTTATTCGACGCAATCATATCACACATACATAAAAACTTTATATTTATATGGACTTTTTACTTCTTGTTTTACTCTCTTTGATTTTCTTTTGCTTTCCATCAATTGCAAGTCGTGGTGCCTTCGAAATTACAATTAGATTGATCCCTAAATGATTACGTAATGATCATAAAAATTTAAGTGATTGAGTTCACTTATATCGCCACATGAGGTTGATATTGGATTATCCTATAATTCGAATCTAATCTTGTCGGTTTACATCGCAATTGTAGAGATTGATTTATAAACAATTCTGGCGGGAAAACCATTTTTATGAGGTTAGACAGACTCTTCTCATTTCATTCTTAAATTTCTTATATTTTTTATTTTTTATTTATGTTTTCACTAATGATTTTAATAGGTGATCTTATAAGTTTTTTTTCATCTCAGTGATTGAAATTTATTGGCAAAGTCAATATCTAAGAAAAAATAATAAAGTGAAAGTAAAATATGACCATTTTAGAGTTTGATCTCTTGTATAAAAAAATCATTTCGTTTCGATTGAGGCAGGTTGCGAATTGAGCGGCATTGTAACAGAAAAAGAAAAATATGTTTAAAGGCATGACGTATGATGTTATGAATCTCTATTCAACATATCAATATAATCAGAAAATTTTCTATCAACCTTCGCATACGCGAAACGACATTATATAGAGAGTATCACGATATTCATAGACAAATAGGTCCGGTGCACTTGATCTTGATTAAGCAATGATCATATAGCGGCACAGAGGGAGAGGAAGTGATGTATCTGGCGAGCAGAATAGCTTGTCCCGATGCACGATATTATGCAAAGAGAATCACAACACAATATCAAGAAAAGTGTTATTTCCGCACATAATAACACTTGCACTGATTATTATTAGTTGGTGACAAACATCTTCATTGTTTAATCATTTCTCATAGCCTCAACAATAAAGACGTGCTCAAGGAATCTTCCACGACCCGAGGAATGCATAATTGATGCTGTCGAGAGATTGCGACCAGATCTGTCCGTGGGAGATCTCGGGGAGAATTTCAAGACACCACCATTGGAGCCCATGATGATTGAGAACATTGAAATGCACCGCGGACAGGAATTTAGGGCTACCTTTACCAATCTCCTGGTCAGTGGTCCCAGCCAATTTGTCGTTGAGAAACTCAAGTAGGAGCTTCAATCTTTTTATTTATAGATTGTTTTCTTGATCACTGAAATTTTATTTTTTTTATTGTAGAGCTGATATTAACAATCTCGCCTTTGATTTCAACATATTTCTGCCTCAGTTGAACTTTACTGGGAAATATGCACTGAAAATTCGAATTCTTCTCCTTGATATCGGTGGCAAGGGAAATGTTAGAGGAACTCTCTGTAAGATCAATTAATTTCCCATTTTAAGATTTTTTTTTCTAATAACTTTTCCCTCCCCTTTCAGCTCGAACGAGAGCATCGGTGAAGTTGAGGGGCAACAAGGTGATTGAAGAGGGAGTTGAGAGGGTGAGATTCAATCGATTGCAGGCGAAGATCAAGATTGAGGATCAGAAGATCTTCCTGGACAATCTCTTCAATGGTGATCCTGTGCTGGGACAAGTTGGAAATCAAGTGATAAATGACAATTCCAAGCTCTTCCTCAGCGAAATTATTCCTGGCTTGGAGAAGAGTCTGTCCAAGACTTTCCTCGATATCGCCAACAACATCCTCGCGAATTCAACATTTGACGAAATGTTCCCGGATATATAGAAATCAACAATAACTCCCTCATTATTTCGCATTCTTTGAAGCAGGAATGACTATCTCAGTAAATGATGTGCAGAGTTGGAGGAAATATTTTTTTCAATTTTGCTATTTATATTTTTTACTTGCAACAAGTAAAACATTAATAATTGACAATATATGATTTTTTTTATACAATTCCTTTTGTGGATAGCACAGGAAAATTGTGAATTCTTATTACCTGCACATTTCAAGAGGAGCGCAACGGAGATGATTTATCGCAATTTACGTGATGCACAAATTATAATTGCCGTAATGGTTCTTTGTCATACAACATGAAGAAAATGAAGAGTAAATAAAAGGAGAATCTCGCAGTGTTGTGATAAATTGGAAACATAGAGTATTGAAACATAGTTTTTATCGTTAATGGTGCAGACAGGTTATTTTTATTCTTGCAAGAATTTCATCGGTTTAATCTCAAGATCTTCAGACATAACAGAGACATATCAACCATTAAGATTGTCTATGCAGAAGACCTTGACTCTCAATAGCTGTTAAGTAAGTGGCTTTAATTCATCATTGATTATATAGGGATATGTGTACCTAATAAAATGTATATTGGAAAAGAATAAAAGAAAAATTTTCCTAATGATTCTGTTATCAAGTTTAAAAAGAAATTTACTTCAAAGATTTATCAAAATAAAGTTGAGCGATTTTCTTTGGGTTTTCTTTATTTCCCCTTTCGCTTTCAAACTTTTATCAGAACAAGGAGCTTCCAGAACATTTTATGAGCATTTTTGAAAATTTTGTGTAGTTTTTGGAAACTATGGGAATAATTTAGAAAATTGTAGAGCTTTTGGATTAATTTTGAGCCTTGTTTTGAGCTAGATTATTTAGAGTTTCTTAAAGATCACGTCTGAGATATAGAGCTTCTGAAGATATTGATGGGATGAGAGCTTTTTTAAAGCTTTATTTTGGAGCACTTTATTTTTCTATTCAAAGCTCTTTATTTAAAGCTTCTCTTCAAAACTCCATAACACTTCTTAATTGCCGGAAACGTTAGGGAGGAGTTTATTTGGGAAAATATAATACATGATTTGGATTTTTTTTTAACAAAATTCTCTTTAAAATCAAATTTAGAACTACGAGAACTTGTCATAAGTTAAGGATTTCAAAGAATGATATATCAATAGGGATCAAAAGCTTTAGAATCGATTTTCAAAATAACCAAAAGTCTTGAAGAAAGTCTTGAAGACCATAATATCTCCTCCTAACTTTCAAACCCTTCACGGCTTTCAAGATTAAAAGTTATTAATAAATTCCCTCAATATTGCCTTACTTTTCTCTAATCATCTTCTACAAATTGAATTTCATCACACTTAGAGGTGATTAACAAGAGAAACATTCAAATAACTTTGATAACCTTTATCACCCAACGTGAACATCATCTTCAGATTTTTAAATAGCTTGTCTTTATCTCTTGGTGAATTCTATTAAGTATCAGTTAATGGAATTTATTTCAATTAAATCTTGTACATGATTTCGTGATGAGTGTCAGCAAATATTAATTTAACTTTTACATGAGAATATATATTTTACTTAAATACACTGATCACTTTTGATTGTTTGTATTGAATGCATTTGCTCTGATAAAGCTTTTGTCAATTTTAGCTTTCTTTGTGAGAGTGCTAATGATAAGAAAATGCCATGTATAGTGAAGAAAAGCAACACCAAAGATAAAATAACTTGATTTCGACAATTTTCATCAATATACCTCGCAAAAATAACTCTTTGTGAAATTCCACGAATATTGATTTCTCTTTAGAATAGTCTGCGTGAATCATTTCCGCAAGATCAAAGAATGAAATGATTGAATGGTGTTCCAGGCAAGGTTAACAGGTGATTGATTTTATTTTGGTAAGTTTAATCTTTAGGACCCTATAATCTTAAGATTTCACCGTGGCATTGACTTTTCTCAAAAAAATACTCCTCGATGAGCAATCGTATTGAAACAATGCCTTAACTCTGTTCAAAGATTGGTAACGACAATGCACTTTGCACTTAGTCACGATTTGGTCAAATATCGAATGGACAATAAAGTGTAAATCGTTTTTGTCGTCAATTTTTCTACGTGATTCAATTTATATTTGTATTATCAGGTCTGGGAAACATAATAAATTTCATATCGTGAAATAAGAGTGTTGTTATATACCAGAAAAGTTGATAATGCTAATCAACAAACGAAAATAAAGCCCATCGCCTAGTTGTAAAGCGAATGTCAATTTTAAAGTAATCGTCAGTCGATGGAAGACCGTCTCCGTGAAAAGTTTGAAATTAGAATTTTCATTGGAAATCCGCGCAGAATAATTTCCTTTTGCAATAACAATCAATCTTGAAATTCCATCACCAACAAATAGTCATCTGCAATTTAAAGACTCACTATTGGGTCACCATTGCAATAAAATAATATAGAGGTGTTTGATTAAGTAATAGTGCCTATAGTTTCAAAATTAATTATTTATCACTATTGTTCGAAGTTTTGTTGCAATCAAGATACAAGAAGTAAGTCCATTGGAGCTCTCACTCAGTGCTTGCGTGCGGGTGGGATAAGAAAGTTATCAGTAGAAAAAATTAACATGACTGTGTTGGATATTTTCTTCGCAGGAGCAATGGCTGTGGCTCCTTTCGCGCTTGATCTTTCACCAGTATCTGACTCCCTGTTGGAAATTTCACGAGTGGAATTGAGGGAGACACCAGAGGTGCGTGAAAAGTCCATTCGGGAGCTTCGCCAACTCTTGCACCAGACAACAGATCTCCACTACAGAGATGACGATGAATTCCTCCTGATCTTCCTAAGGCCCTGCCATTTTTACCCGGAAAGTGCTCTAAAGATGGTGAGTTTGGGAATCAATCACTATAAAACTATTTGGTGTAGCTTAACTGCTCTCCTTGGGATTTCTTTTGCGTTGTGATAAGAGATAACACTGTTGCCAAAGGACGTTGGATTATTGCCAAACGTATTGCGATATAAAATGTGCGGGCACTTCCCATTCTGAACTCACATCAGCCACTGGGAAGGGAAGAAAGCTCTCAAGTCTTAAGAAAGACTCAACGTCACCCTTATCTTATCAGTATCAATAAAATTTTCGTGGGCAAAGTACATAATAGATTCTTGGAGTTTTTTGTTGTTGTCACGGAGTTAAATCCTAAAAGAAAAATGAGCGTGAATTCCTTTGATATGAAAAGTGGAAAAACATAATTTGAACTTTAGATGGTGATCACTTTTGTCCTATCTTAACACTTAATGACTGGCCCAACGTGTTAATGATGTAATAATTTCATTGATGAATGTATGAAATGCGTGGAAACCCCATAATGCCCTATATTGCTTAACGTTATAGATCCTATATATGAGTAGAGCTGACCAGAAACAGAGCCATGATAAGCATTTTCATATATAGTTAATCAGCTGAGCTACTCCAACAAAGAAGATATATTACAACAGCAACTTGGCCTCAGTATGACAAATTTTCTTTTTGGAAAAACATTATCAATTTGCCCGCTTTATTCCAATTTCTGTATACATAATATCAGTATGACGTCCAATGTTTGCCTATAGTATGACCTCTGATCCCTGCAACTGGCATGATGTTGACAAATATCGCACTGAATTTTATTGCTCGCTATTAACATTTTGCCATCTGGATCAATGGCCTAATGTTAATGAAATCATAAAAATTTTCTTCCTACTTTGCAAAATCTCATAAAGCGATCTTTTTCCTCCCAAGATGCGTCGCATTGCCGAATTTAAAAAGACTCACAATGCTATGCTGAAGAATGTGATGCCAGAGGATGAGAGATCTGCCTTTGAGGATCATAACATCGTCAATGTACTCACTAACTTGGATGCCAAAGGTCGTCGAGTGCTCATAGTCAATTGTGGAGGTGTGATAAAATTTAATAACGTATTTATTCATCTTTGAGAACTAACAATTTAATCATCTTTAGGTCCTTGGGATCCCAAGATCGTGAATTCTGATAAGCTCTTCAGGATATTCTATTTGGTGCACTTGGCAGCTCAGTTGGAGGTATCAACGCAAATTCGGGGCGTTGTAGTGATTATGGACTTTGATGGACTCTCCATGAAGCAAATAAGAGCCCTCTCACCGGCCTTCTCCAAGAGGCTCCTCACCTTCATTCAAGAAGCTATGCCACTGCGACTGAAGGAGGTGCACATCATCAAGCAACCCTACCTCTTCAAGATGGTCTGGGCCTTCTTCAAGCCATTCATCCAGGAGAAGTTGGGAAAACGCATGCACTTCCACGGCAGCGATATGAAGTCACTCCACAAACACATGGATCCTGACTATCTGCCAGCTAATTATGGTGGAAATTTGCCAGCCATCAACTATGGAGGGAAAGATTGGTTCCCATGCATCTTGGAGCATGTTGATCACATTGAGAAGTGGAATACCTACGGATATGCCAATGCTATTCCATAAGAGATTATGGAAATAATTTTGCAAATAGAAAAATTCCAAATTCCTAATTCCAAATATACAAAAAAAATGTAAATGAGAGAATAGTCTCTTTTGCTGTTAATTTATTCTTTTCCTTCTGTACTTTTTGAAAATGTATAATTTTTTTTTAATATTGGGAGTATTCCCGGATATGTTGATTACAGTACAAAAGGTCAATTTTATAGTTCAATGGGTTCAAATTTACAAAACTCTTTGTATATATTATGTAAAAATGAGAAAAAAATAAGAAATATATTCTTAAATTTTATACTCAACACAAAAAGGGTTAATCTAGATCAGAGATACAGTCTTCAAAATTGATTTTCATTTTTTTTATCAACAGGTTAATATAGAGAATCCCTGTTCAATTTGCTCGAAAATGTTTCACGAAAACCGAGAAACTCAAGGAATTCTTCAAGAATCCCGAGAAACCCAAGAAAAAGTTTCGCGAATCCCGAGAAAGCTTTAGAAATTTTTCGAGAAACCTGAGAAATCTTACTGAGAATCGGGAAATTCTTGTCAGGAGTTGGCTTTGATCAAAGGAAACAAAGGAATTTTTTTTTGCTATTCAATGAAGCAATTTTCTTCTTCCTTGCTTCATCATTTGAGTCATATTCTGTCAGCTTAACTAGCAGAATTAAACGCCTATCGAATAATGATGAGTAACAAGATTTATAAATCCTAGTAAAATTATCCATTCTAACGGATTTTTCTAACTGAATTTCATGTTTCATGAAACATTTGTCCCAATCGTCCCCCAAATCGCTCAGGGCAGGCAACATTTGCATTCTAAAGAAATGTGTTGTCAAATTGTGTTTTGTAAATATTAGGAATTTTTCCCAAGATTTACTTGAATTTCCCGTGATTTTTCCCCCGGAAATGACTCAGAGTCCGTTGGAGAAGATCCAGGTGCTGGATCAGATAGAAAAAGAGATTGTTTCGTGCCTTCAGAGTGCTGGCCAGATACTCCTTGAGCTCAGCAAAGAGAAGTCGAGTCAGAAGAATGTGGAGGGTCACACACAGCACTTCCTGAAATCTCTCAATGCCGTCGAATCCAAGCTGTCGGAGCAGATCAACTATCTCACACAAGTGTCCACGGGGCAGCCTCACGAGGGATCCGGATATGCGGCAGCCAAAGTGCTCCAGATGGCCTGGCATCGGATCCACCATGCGCGATCGCGTGTCCGGGAGTTGGAGGAGTCCAAGACAAAGTATCTACAAATAGCCACAACCAGGCAGCAGCCAAACTATCCAAATGGTGGAAATGCTCAACAAGGAAGTTCTAATATTTAGTTGATTTGTTTTATTTCGAAAAGATCATTTGCTTTCAGCGTCCAGGAAGTTACTTTCCACGACAAAACGGACACACTGAAGAACAACATTTCTCTCATGGCGAATCTCCTTCTCCAGGAGTCTCGACAGCATTGTAGGCGGTTGTCTTCGACGCAGAAATTCGTAATTTAATCCCTCGTAGATTCTCGTTTGCTTCTTGGGCGGAGATGAGGCAGATGTCTTTGGAGATTTCCTCTTGAACTTCCGGGATTTTTCAACAACACTCTCTTCTGGTTTGGAAGTAGTTCCAGGACTTTCTGGAGGCTTTTCAGGCAGAGTCAAATCATTTTCTACTGATTCCATTTGCTTGGACTCAATCTCTGGCGGAGCCTCCTCTTCCGGTTCACTCTCTGAAGCACTCCCGTAGGCGCTGAGGAGCTTAGCCAGAGGATTGTCATAATCTTCCATAGATGCTGTTCCTCTAAACATGGAAACTCCTTGATTTGTTATTTCCTCACTTTCCACCTCCTCTTCCGGTTCTTTGGTTTTCTTTTCACTAAAATTCCTCATCTTTTTCCCCTGATTTCTGAATTCTCTTCCCGTGTGGTCTTTCCTCTGTCCAAATCGAGATCTTCTCTCAGGAATTCTTTCTCCTCTCTTCTTCTGCTCCTCCTGGGCCTTCCGGCGCAGCTCCACATTCTTCGCCGTTGGATAATTCTTCCTTCGCTCCTCCCGCCACTTAGCAATATCCTCCGGGGAATCCAAAATTTGCTGTTTACTTCCGGATCCAGCGCTGTGATGCAGTTCATTGTGCTTGTTCAGGACCTTGGGATGACCCTCGAAGACGCATCCATCGTTGGAGCATTTAACATGCTGCTTCCGATGATCTTCCAATTTAGCTTCGCTGAAGAAGCTCCAATCGCAGGACTCGCACCAAAACTCCCTCCTGGGCTGATTGTAGTGATTGAAGTGGCCCCGACGGGCTGTCGGAGGCTGATAAGACGGGAGAAAACGAGGCGGGATTGTTGTTCCTCGAGATCCATACATGGAAGGTTGTTGGGGGATGAAGTGCGGTGGAAGATGGCGAGTTTGGGGCTGTGCAAAGGGGACACTGTATGGGGCACTGTTCTGCAGCATTTCAATGTCAAATTGAGGGGGATTTTCCATTTTTAACTTGAGGAATATTCACGGAAACAACGAGGAAAACACGCGAAAAACAAAAATGTGGGTTACATATGGCAATACCAAACAAATTTTGAGGTTATGTTCAAATCGCCTCTGGATTTTCAAAATTGAGACGTTAATACACAGAAAAAAACTTTTCGGGAGATTTATTAGACGTCTGAATATAATCAATTAAAAAAATCTTTTTGTAGATTTAACAACAAAAACCTTGCAAACCTTTAATCATTTGACCAAATTTTAGCGTTTCTACAATAATTAGCTGTGAAATCAAAGTCAACTTTCGTCGATTTGACAAAGCAATTTGTTGACTCAACAGAACAATGTTTGATGTATCAAATGATTAGAGCTTTTCATTCCGCAATTTCAAGTAAAAATCTCTACTCTACTCAGTTGAGGGCTGCTGCTTAACAGTGTACAAACGGTCATTTCAAAATAAGGTACGAACATCACTTTTTGGTAAAAACTTTAGTATTGTTGTGTCCACGGCTGGAAAGTTCACTGCGAAGGCAGAAAATTGGATGGATCTCCTGCAATAAAGTACATTCTCCAGGATATTTTGCATTAACGATTATGGGTAAGTATCCAGCATTTGTCAGCACATAAATATTCCCCGTGAAAATCCATATTTTCCGTGTATTTCGGCACAAAATGTCAAGGGGCGTAACTCCCCGTGTTGCATTTTCTAATCACGCCAATTTCAGCTCCTAAAACCATATTATAATAAACAATTACTCAATTGGTTAACTTCCAGCAACGGAGGAGACTGTACAGAAATTGGAGAAGCATCTGAAATTGCTGAAGGAGGAGTACACGAAGCTGCAGAGAAACTATGCCGAACTGGAGAGAAAATACAGTCGCGCGATTGCGAGTAGCGGAGATGCTGATGTTGGAGAGTTCAGCAGTTTTATCTCTCGACTCACGATGACTGTGGCCGGGCTGTACAGCCGGCGCACTTATTCTGATATCACAGTGAAATTCGGGGACAAGACATTCCCGGCACATCGATTTGTATTGAGTGCGCGATCGGAGGAGTGGCGAGAGGAAGTTCTCGAGGAATTAACTGAACTGGGTGAGTGAATGAGCGGGAGATTTCTCTGAGAGAGAGGATCAGGGAGTTGTTGGGATTGCAGGCTTCTAAAAGGAGATGTAACAACTCACCTGCCAGATGTTTTATTGTTGTTGCCGTTGTTGCAATAGTTATTACGATTAATTTATGTTGATGATAATATTATATCATATCCAGTTAAAAGTTTTGAAGAATTACCTAATTTTTATTTCATGTTTGATTCTTTCCGGTTAAACGATTTTTGATTATATATCATAGAATTGTTTATAGAGGATCCTATCCTGACAAATTCCACCATCGCAACCCCTTAGCACTTAATCTTGAAAGTCAGATAGACGAAAATGCCCATAAAAGTGTAAGTTTTGTATGGGAGGTACCAAAAGTTGGTGGTGCGGGGCAGGTCTCATATAGTCTATGTCGTTTCTGAGGCATAAGCAATTGGTTTAAACTGGTTGAAATGAGTTAAAACTTATTAAAACCGGTTAAACAATCTCTTTTACACGGTTAAACAATCAATATTAAACCGGTTAAATCGATTGAAAATTGAGAGACTTCAAGTGAGCCTAAACGGCCTAAACCTTGGCCTAAACTTATACCTCTTTCGGTTTTAAACCGTTTAAAACCGATTGTTTAACCTTTTGAAATCGGTTAAAACCGATTATTCGGTTTTGACTGGTATCAACTGGTTTAAACCGGTTAAACCTTCCAAAATCTGCATCCTTAGAATCAGATGGTTCTATGTGCTCAGAACCTGGTCCTATCACAAAATTCAAGCCAAATTCAGAAAGTACAAGAAATACGGATTCCAACTAGCCCAGAATTGTTCAATTCTATTGATAAAAAGTATAAAATTTTGAAACTTAAAAAAAAAACCATAAAAACTGAACGAGCAATTGCAACGACCTAATATTTACCTTTCAATTTTATCAAAGACTGCAGGGCAAAGGTGTATCATTGAATTAGTCATTTTTTAAGTGATTTCTGAGCAACTGCAAAATTTGTTTTTTTGCATTTTAAGGTCAGTCCAAAAAATTTGGCACTAATGTCCGATTTTGCAGACATATAAACTAATTGATTCCCTTCCAGATTGGTCAGATCTCGATGGTGAAGTGGCTTTTGCCCTCCTCCGCTGGATCTACACAGATGTTGTTGATTTGCAGAGCGATGCTCTAGCCTTGTCGCTCCTCAGGGCGTCACACAAGTTCAAGCTGCCCGGACTTTTGGGGCTCTGCGAGCGAGCGCTTGTGTCATCCGTGGGCGTTCGCTCGTGTGTCCGTTTCTACTGTGTGGCCGAGGAGGTTGGCGCCACGAGTCTCCTGGAGTACTGCTCTGGCCTCATCTCAACGCACTGGGATGACTTGACGACTCAAGACTTTGAACACATGTCCAGTCCTCTGCTATACAAGATGCTGAAGAACAAGACAAAACATCCTCTTCATGCTGCCGTCCGTTTGCTGAGGGAAGACGTTGTGTTCCTGTGCCTCGTGGAAAATGATGGAATGGTGAGTGGGGAAATGTTGTTTTTACTCTTTATTTCGATAATCGCACAATATCACAGGTTTTCTAATTTCACGAGAGGACTAAAATTTTAAAATTTTAGTGGGAAATTTTGTTACTAAACTTGCAAGATTATCTCAAAGTCAAAAGTTTCCGATAAGGATTTGATAAACCTTTTCGTGCTGTGACATAATTTCAAAGTTCTGATTTCATATCTAATCTACACATCGTATACGGACATGTGTTTTATAAATAGTTATTTCAACAGATTTAACGATGTTTGAGTTTTGTAATCCGTGACAACATTTCGACATAATTTAAATAACATTTTATTACCATAAAATGATAACAAAAAATTTATTATAATAAGAATAAGTTATATTTTTATGAGTATATTCAGTGTACTGTAAAAAAATTTAGTCTATGCTTCTAAAATATTTCATAGCATTGAAAACTAATATGACCGCCATGGCATCGACGTGGTAGTTAAGAAGCTCCTTGGATGCTGTGTTACACAGTGAGCCGCGACAGTGACAGAAAACAGTCTTTGATTGTGCGTTCGCGCTCTCCTCAATTGTCTCACATCCCTCTTCGTAAGCTTCTTCAATGGTATTTTCCTTCTCCCAATGACCATTTCGAAATACCTTCCAATTGAGAAATAGGAAATATCATTATAGAATTGAGAGAGACAGAAAGAGAAAGAAAAAGAAATTATCTCGGGTGCTAATGTTCTTACTTCATCCGTTCTTTTTTGTTGTGCACAATCTCTTGTTACGGTCTCAACTTCCTGACCATTCATTAATTTCAGCCTAAATATTTTCTTCATGCACATTGTCGAGTACGGACAATCCACAGCATAGTAGTTGCTCTCATCAAATTTGGCACAGAGCATTGTTTGATTTAATCGTGCACTCGGAGCCACTGTACATCTGTAGCATTTCACTGCTACAGCGTGATCTGGAATAGAGTAAAAGTGATAATTACAAAGGGGGAAATGAATGGAAGAAAGGCCTGTTGTATTTTATTATTAAATGAATTCAATAGTAGAAAAAGAAAAAAAGAAAAAGAATAATAAATTATATTCGCGTTTGCATATAATAAGAAGAGGAATATTAATGCCTCATTTCACGAAGACAGAAAATATTATTTAACCAGTATAAAAGAACGAATTTAATGGCGGAAATTTCAAATTTATTTCCACATTTCTCCTCAAAATTTAATTTCTTTTAAAGTAGATCCACTTTTATCAAATTATTATCTTCTCAAATATTTCAACAAATAAAATTTTTAAATTAAGAATACGATCTAAGCTTTAAAATAGCCTAAAGCTTAAAACCAACCTTAAGTTTTAAACGTTTTTAACTACTGAGGCCGAACAAACTTAAAAGAAAACAAAACAAGTTTTAAGTCGGTCTTAAATTTAAAGCCAGCCCTGTGTTTTAAGCTAGCCTAAAGACTGCTTCAAACTAGTTTTAAGCTTTAAGCCAGGCTTAAAATATAATCCAGTTTTAAACTCTAAGCCGGTCTTAAGTTCAAAGAAAACCTTTAATTTAAAGCCAGTCTTAAACTTAAAGTAAAGTAGACCTTAGGCTTAAAATCAGCTTTAAGGCTAGTCTAAGCCAGTCTTAAGTTTTAAACCACTGGAGCTGTACAAACTTAATAAAAAACAAGTCTTTAAACAGCCCTAATCTTAAGCTAGCCCTAAGCTTAAAACAAACCTTAAGTTTTAAGCCAGCCTTATAGCGGGCATACACTTACGACTTAAGTCTCGTTACTTTCCATTATCAACATACTAATTTTCGAGACTTAAGTCGTAAGTGTATGCCGGCTATTATGCTTTAAGACAGTTTTAAGCTCTAAACCAGTCTTGAGTTCTAAGAAGGCCATAAGTTTAAAGCAAGTCCTAAACTTAAAGCTAGCCTTAAGGCCACTTTAAGCCAGTCTTGTAGCTAGACTAAAGTTTTAAGTTTGCCTAAAGCTTATTCTTAATTAAAATTTATTTTCTCCACATATTTGAAGCTAATTTGATAGTGTGGTTCTACCTTAAATCGATACAGAAGATGATTTAGAAATGATTTTCGTTCTAAAATTTAATAAAAATTAGTCTTTTGATATAATAATATAGAAATATCTCTTAGAGCTTTTAAATTTTCTTTCTTCCTAAAATTATTTTCCAAAATTTATAAAGGAATTTGTTAAAACTCATAAATTTCTTCAGATCTCATGACTTTTATTTTTTTAATTTTTAATGTAATTTACCTACGCAGATTCTTAACTGACATTTTTTTCACTTGATTTATTTTGCGTTACAAAAATGGATTAATCTTTACTGTGAACAAAAATTGCATTTCTTATTTGCGACTATTTTTCGCACTATTAAAGGAGTTTTATTCTCAAGTTATTTTCCCCTTTGACAATTATCATGAGGAATATAATAGGATATACTGATTATGTTTGCATAGACACAATAAAAATGGATATTCATATGTCATGTCCAGCATAAGTGAGATATAAATGTGGATGTGAATTTATCAATTTCCGTCCTGTATGAGAGTGAGCTTATGGGGAGGGTGGGTTGATGTACATCTCTTTCCGTGAAGTCTATAATGAAGGTTTTTTGTTCCCAAACAAACATTCCAAACACTGAAGACTAAATACATTTGAGACAATTCATTTATATCAAATCATATTACGTGACTGGTGATAATGAAGCATTAACTCCTCCCTGTTTTTTTGTCGTTGTTGTAAAAAAAATTAAATAATAAACACATTTCTTCGCGTATTATCTTTGAACTTGACTGTTTGAGGCCATAGAACTAGTCTCTACTAAATTAAATATGTTTGCAATGTAGGACGAATTATTGGGTGTTTTTTTTCTTTCGTATTTCCGCGATATGTAGGGAGAGAAAAAATATATATACATAATGTGCGTGGAGAATTTAAAATAAACACTGTGACACGTTCATGGTCACATTTTTTAGCAATTTTTTTGCTCATTAGATCTAATATGGTTATGTCAAAGGTATTGGGAAAAATTGTCTAGCCAGTTATTATTGTTTACACAAAGTTAAATTACTCTTAATTGCGTAAGCAAATGAGATTAGCGTAAATACTTCCTCATGAATGACTTATAGTTGACTTAGAATTCACTTATTCGTTAAACAAAAAATAAATATTACTTGAGGGAATAGGTCATGGAACTATAGAAAGTTTGCGGTTTCTTAAAGCTATAAAAACACGAGGTAAAGGTAGGGAATTTTTGTAGCAAAAATGTGTGTTATAATTGACCCATCGAGTGTTACCTATGAAACATAATTGGAGTAATACGGCCAACGTAAGAGTGCCAAATACACGATCCATATTTAATTGAGAACGAAAGTCCACTGTGTGAATGAAGACGTGTGCGTGCAATTAAAGCTTTAAATTCACTTTGTGAGAATTTCTTTTATTCAGCATAAGAGGTTCTCCCAGTCTTGATGATTCACAGAAGCACAGTTAATTTAATAATAAGAAAAAAAATGATTCGAATTTGGGGTGTTTTCTCAATAAAAGCACGAAATAATGTTTTACAAGCGTAATAACAACAAACATAAATGCAGCGAACTGATGTGATTACACTTTAATCTTTTTCCACAATACATTTTATATAATTTTATATTGGAAAATCACATGTTATTGAGAGAACATATTATTATTTGATATGATAGATGGGGCAAAGAAGTCACGAATTGTGTGAGTTTCTCGCTTGGAAAAACTGTCCCTATTAAGTGGTCAAGATAAATCACAGACTTGGTGAATTTATTTTTTCGTAACTGATTACTACTCGTCGGATATACAACTACTATCTTAAGCGGTCGAACGTGCACTAGAAAGCGATTCATTGGCACGTCGTTTGGAGCTCCAACATTCAGTCGTCATCAACTGTGTTACCCCACTTTCATCTTTTTCCTATATTTCTCGTGCTCGCTTCGCGCTCTTCATGATGCCAAGTGAGACGGAGTACAGTAAGAGAAAAAGTAATATGAAATGAGAAAATGAGGATCGCGCTTAAAGACTGAAATATTTGGCAAGTCTTAACACAGACATGTACATTTTGGTGATAAGTTGGAGTTCTGCTTTTTGTTGTTGCTGTAAAATATAATTCGTGGAACAAAATTATTTCCACTCTTCACATTCATTCGGTCATTTGAATATTGATTGTCAGATTATTTATTAGTGTTTATTGGTCAAATTAAATGCTTACAATTTTTTTCTTGCTTTGGGAATAACGCATTATAAAATAGACGTCTGTAGTGAGAGAGAAACACTGGCTCTAACTTATTTGGTGGCACTTTTTTTGTTTCTTACTTGAGAGTTTTTTTGTTTTAATGTGCTTCTTCCGTTGTCCAAAATGGCACATTTTTTATTCTTATTTTAAAAGAGTTTCACAAATATAATGAACATCTTATATTCTTGGAAGAAATTTTCAATTACAAGAAATCTTAAGTGAACTGTTGTCTTTTGAATGCTCTCTTCCTCTTTCTTTGGGCTATCATAAAACTATGAATGCGTCATTTTCCGCATTGTGAGTCATAAAATCCTTTGTATGATAATAACGGAGTCACAGGGTATAAAAGGGAATTTTTATTTCCTTTGTTTCCCATAAAACCATTAGGGAAGTCCTCCTACAAAGATAGTCCTGTGGTTTTATGCAAGAAAAACTACTATATTATTTTATTGGTTATTACCTAATATTTACGAATATTATAAGAATAAGGCCCAGTATATCGATATAATTTCCAAATTTCTGCAAATTAGGATTCTTTTGGGGATTTTTTATGACTAGATTTTTCGCTGAAATAAAATCTCAACTATATTCTAATGAAATGAATCACTGATGGTAGTTCATATATTTATCTTATTTAACCCATTAGTTCAAACCAGGCCATCATGAAAGAGACTTTCTAACTTCTAAGCCTAAATAATTAACAGTTGTATACTTACAAGTCTTTCAAACCTTTTAAAATATCCTTTTTCTGCTTCATGAAATACTTTTAAATAAGTAAGATTGTCTAGTATTTACGGAAATTACGGCTTTATTTTCTCCATTCTATAAAAATCAGTTCGATTGAGTATTAAATGCCAAAAAAATTACCTTAAAACGCTTTTAACCGGCTTTAAATGCGTTTTAACGCAATTAAACGCGATGAAATGCGTTGAAACGCAAATAAACTATTGCAAAAACACTTTAACGGTTTAAAATGCGTTTTAACGCAATTAATCTTTATTAAAACGCCTTTTAATGGTTTAAAATGCGTATGAACGAAAGTTTTAACGTCCATATTAGCGCTTTCAACCGGATTAAAATGCGTTTTAACGCAAATTAACAACTTTAAAACGTTTCTATAACGGTTTAAAATACGTTTTAACATAATTAAACTATTGTTAAAAAACTTTACGGGCTAAAAAGCGTTTTAAAGTTTATTAGTTCTTTTACTTGTTTAAATTTTAACATCTTCAATAAAAGAAAAGAAAAAGTCTTCTAAATTATTTAGTTGTAAAGTCATAGATCTATCAATAAAACCTTGAAAAAATCGTTAAAATACACCAACTTAAACCAACTTCGGTCACTAATGGGTTAAGTGAGTTTAATAAAGTCCTCAAACTGAATGTGTTCTTATAATAGCGAAGATGATTCATGAAATATATTATGTGCTATATATTTCTTCCTATACTGTCTATTTTAAAGCTTTCTGAAGTGGTGAACAGCCTTTCGCCACAAGGACAATTGCCTCTTGGGTTAGCACTGATGGGACGTAGCACCGCAATTGCTCAGACTCTGATACAGAATGGGAAAGCGGATGTGAATGCGTTCAACCTGGATGGTTGCACTTTGTTAATTGATGCTGTTAAACGAGGTGATGGATTCTCCTCGCTCTTTCTCCTGGAGAAGAACGTCAATGTCAATTTAACCAGCAAGTGAGATAGTTTTGCTTAATTTAAAAAAAAGAACCCTGAAGAAGGTTTGCGACTCAGCCAAATAATAGGCATTTATAAGTGGTGTTGGGTTTGTGTCTTTGCTATGAATAGGTCTCTTGAGACGAGTGTTCTCAGCTGGTTGATTTGTAAAAAGAAACCGTTCTCTAGTTTTCAACTTGAATCTATTCATAGCGGAGATACAATCCCATCGTCATTCAATTAAAACCTATTATTTAGCCGGAATACAAACCCTCTTTTGTCACAAATTCCGCTATAACACCATCTCTCGGTGTCTCGCAGAATGACTGGAGATACAGCTCTGCACATCGTTGTGACGTATTCCAAGAAGTCGTCGGATGAGGAAACATATCAGGAGATGTTGGATGTTGGCAGGAAGATTCTAGAATGTCAACCTGATCCAAATATACAGAACAAACGTGGTTACACGCCACTACAAATGGCCATTGTGTCTGGAAATGATGAGATGATTACGTGTTTGCTGGCATTGGAGGATTTAAATTTGAATTTGAGGACTAATGATGAAAAAAGTGCCTTGCAATTTGCTCTACAGACCAGCGAGGCGCCATTTGATGTTGCCAGGAGTCTGATAGAGAAGGGAGCTGATGCTAATGTGAAATATTCAGACAGTGGAAATAATCTTTTGCAAACTCTTATTGCCAATGAGATGGAGGATGCTGCTATTTTCCTCAGTGAATTCGCCAATTTGAATCACATCAACACAGCTAGACTGACTGCCCTGCATATGGCGTGTGAGAAGAGTATGACGAGTTTGGTGATGAAGCTCCTTGAACGAGGCGCTGATCCCAATATCCAGACAAATGATCTCAGGACAACGCTTCATTGTGCAGTTGTGGCGAACAACTTGTCGGTGGTTGAGGCTTTTGTGAGGCATCAACCAGGAGAAGCAGGAAGGTAAGATCTCGTTATGTTTTCCTTGCGCCTCATAATTAACAATCCCATTAAAATTTTTACTAATTACTCTTTAAACCGTTTGAGAAGAGCTTCCTAACGCGAGACCACTTTTTCGAAAAAATAACTAATTTATCCATTGTATATCATCCTAGGAAACCGGACTTCAATTTAAAGGACGCAAATGGAGATTCTCCACTGAGTCTCGCCTTGTCCCTGGCGCATAAAGATCTTGTCCCATTACTGATTAACGGTGGAGCTGATGTGAATGATAGAAATGGGCAGGATTTAACGCTGTTGCATCAGGCGATTCTCAAAGAGGATGACAAGACAGCGATTTTCCTTCTGGGTCAGGGAGCTGACATGAATGCCTTGACTGGTGAGCAAGAGTCACCGCTACAACTGGCCATTCACTGTAATCTGCCAACAGTTGTGGATGCTCTCTGTACAAGGGGAGTGTCTCTCAGTGCGCCGGACAGTAAATGTGAATCTCCACTGTGGATCGCCTTGGAGAGTGATAAAGTGGATATTGCTGAAGTGCTGGTGCGTCACGGAGTGGATACAGATTGTTGGAGTTCCGGTCCGGATGGGTGTTTGCAGACGCTCCTCCATAGAGCGATTGATGAGAATAAGGAGGGAGCAGCTATTTTCCTGATCAAGAGTCGATGCGATGTGGACTCACCGAGACAACCGGGATTAGATGGCCAAGGGGGTGAGGAGGCGCGCGATAAGGCCTCACCATTGCATCTGTGTTGTCTTTGGGGTCTGGTGAATGTCCTGCAGACACTCATAGATCACGGGGCGAATATCAATGCGGTGGATTGTAATAATAAGACACCCCTTCATGTGGCGATTGAGAATCAACAGGATGAGATGATTGGCATTTTGCTGTGTCATCCGAGTATTGATTTAAGATTGAGGGATAAGGCTGGAAATACTCCTTTTGCTGCCGCCTTGACGGGCAGGAATCACAAGGCTGCGCAGAATATTCTGCAGCGTCTGCCCAATGCGGCTGAGCAGATTGATCAGCGTGGCAGGAACTTCCTCCATGTGGCAGTGATGAAGGATGATCTGGAGTCGGTACTCTTTCTCCTGGCTATCCGGGTGGATGTCAATTCACGCGTTCACGATGTCAATCAGACGCCACCGCTGCATTTGGCTGCGAGTTCGGAAAATGAAATGCTCGTGAGGAACTTGATTCTGGCTGGAGCGAGGATTAATGAGCGCGATGCAACGTCCAAGGCGGCCCTCCATGTGGCGTCTGAGCGGGGGAGAGTGGCCAATGTGTCGGCGCTGTTACAGAATGGAGCGGATTTCGATGCTGTCGATGGTGATGGTAACAATGCTTTGCACATTTCCGTCCGGGAAGGACATCTGGCGGTTGTCCGGGAATTGCTCACGGAGAGTGGAATTAATGCTGAGGCAATGAACTACAAAGGGAATAATCCCATGCATGAGCTCTGTCGTAGTGGGAAAGATACAACGGCGGCGACAATTTGTGAATTGTTTCTGGAATGTATGCCGAAGTATCCGATTAATCAGACGGACTTTCAGGGTAACACGCCACTCCTGTTGGCCTTCATGCGTGGCCAGGCGCCACTGTGTAAGGTGCTGGTGAAGAATGGAGCGTGTCTGGGGGCGGAGAATAAGGAAGGTGTGACAATTTTCAATTTCCAACTGGCAACTAATCAATTACTCCACAAACTGCTGGATCAGTTGCCGCAGGAGTCGCCCTGGGCGGCGTCGGATGTGTGTCAGGAGTGCGGCGAGAAGTTCTCATTCACAACCAGAAAACATCATTGGTGAGTCGAAAAAATATTGATATTTTATTTTACTTTATTCATTTTTTTTAACTTTTCTTTTCCAGTCGGCACTGTGGACGTAATCTTTGTAGTCGTTGCTCCAATAACGACGTTCCCATTCTCAAGTTTGGAATCAATAAACCTGTCCGGGTATGTGCAGTTTGTTTCGAGGTGTTACAGATTGGAAGTGGGTAGGTTTTTTTTGTAAATTATTTTTAACATTTTTGAATTACACGATTTACAAAGAAAAACCAACAGAAACACTCAATATTTAATTATATATACCTAATAAATTTTCGAATTATTGTTCTTCGTAAATATAATATTTCAAAATTTGAGAATATTTTTTTCTCTATTGTTATACGCCTTTATCGATGAAAAAACGATTATTTTCATACATTGTAAAAAAAAACAAGAAATAAAAAATTATAACTTGAAAAGTGTTGTTCAATTGGAAATCATAACTTTCATCTATAAATATAATCTTGGGCCTCTAAAAAAAGACAGAACTAAGAGGACTTTGCTGAAACGCATTACATTATTGCCGTTATACGCCTTTTTAAACATATTAAAATGCGTTTTAACGTGCTTCAATTCCGTTAAATGCATTTTAAGCCGGTTAAAATCGTTACAAGGGCGTTTAATCGCGTTAAAAGGCATTCTAAATAGTTTTAACGAAGTTTAATTTCGTTAAAACGCATTTTAAACCGTTAAAAAGCGTTTCAACGTAATTCTATTGTGTTTAAATGCATTTGAAGTCGCCTCAAAGCGTTTTCACGCATTTCATCGCGTTAAAACGCATTTCAATCCGGTTTAAAGTGTTTTAAGGTAATTTAATTGCGTTGAGACGGATTTTAAACCTTTAAAAGAGTTTTAACTGAGTTTAATTGCGTTAAAACGCATTTTAAACCGTTAAAAAGCATTTTAATGTAGTTTAAAAGCATTAAAATGCATTTTAGGCAGCTTAAAAGCGTTTTAACGTTGTTTAATTGACATTTAATAGTAAAAACGGGCTAAGAGAATAGCAGAAATTATATGTAAGTAGAGAGAGCCCAATGGAAAAGTGGAAATATGCGTAAATGAGCTAAGATGAGATCGAGAGGGACTCTTTCCGATCGCTACTCCATTCCTTACTGATTCTAGTTGAGAGGAAGAAAAGATGTCGGTGCCTTGAGATTCTGGTGCCTTATTGTAATAGGCCTTCCTATAAGAATCCCAGTAAGAAAACTTAAATTTCTATTCCTTTTCTTATATATATTTGCATTATCTCTAGAAACCTTTATACATAACCGGTGATATTGATTCTATGGATAATATTCCAACATTATTACTGGATCTCTCCCTCCGTTATGGCAGTTTAGGAAAGTCAAAGCAGCCGAAGATTCCCGTCTTAAAATCTATCTTTGCCCTTCTTGATGTGCAACGCCATGTGATTTTTCGCATGATCGCGCCTCATGAATGCCTTGGAGCAGATATCGCACTTGTGCTTCTTCTCGCCGGTGTGAGACTTGAGATGGCGATCCCTGGAGGCGGGATGGAGGAATGTCTTCTGGCAGATTTTGCACTCGAACAGCCTCTCATCATTGTGGATCTCCATGTGCTTCCGGAGATTGCCTCTGGTGTCACAGGACTTGCCACAGATCTCGCACACGAACATCTTGACGCCGGCGTGGGCGCGCAAGTGTAAATTGAGATTCCCCTTAGTGGTGTATGTCTTGGTGCAGAGATGACAGGAGTAGGGACGCTCCTTGGTGTGACTCCGCATGTGCACATCCAGACTGTGGCGGTAGTCGAAGCTGCGGGAGCAGAGCTCACACATGAAGGGCTTCTTCCCTGTGTGCACTCGCATATGCCTCTCCAGCTTCTCGATGCTGGAGAATCCTCTGCTGCAGATCTCACACTCAAATCTCCGTCTCTTGTGCAGCTTCATGTGATTCCTGTAGCTGCGACGGGTTTTCAGTGACTTCTGGCACTGGGTGCACTTCAATCTTCCATTCTCTGTCACATAGTCAAGAGATTCCTTCTCCTTCTCATCTCCGGATACTCGCCGGCGAGTCCTCCTTGCCAGCCTGATGGAAGAAAATGAATGAAAGCAAGAAATTCCCAGGAACATCTTTAAAAACTCCAAAAACTCACCTTGGCTTCTCCTCAATTTCTTCTTCTGATGGATTAATCTCCTCCTTGACGACCTCATCCGCTTCATCAGACTCCTCTTCATCGGAATAACCAGCAATCACTTCTACTGTCTCCTGGTGTGGCTCATCAGTGTCAAATTTCTCCTCAATCTCCTCCTTCACCCACGGCAGAAACATAAACTCCCTCGTTTCCGGGAGCACATCGTGCGACACGTGAATTTCTGCCTCAAACTTACTGTTCACCTGCTCCTGGACGCTCTCCGTCCGGCAGAAGATTACTGTTGTTGTTCCATTCTTCGTACTATGGTTTTCTACACTGTGACACCCATAAATCAATATTCTACACATTGTGGCTCAATCTATTGGGCTTTCTGGAGTGATTTAGATCGGATGTGGTCAGAGATTGCTCTGGAATTCAGTAAAACAGTGGCCAGGAAAAATACTCACAAAAACTCCTTCAAATGTCAAATTTGTTTTGGTGTCTGTTAAAGGGTTTCAATGAAAAGCCCCAAAAGTGTTTCCCGCCAAAATCTTTAATCGTCTCAGGTGATGATTTTTTACAAAGAGAAATAAAATATAGCAGTAAGAGAGCTAGAAGGAAGCTTAGAGATTTCCCAAGATCTCATTCAGGAACAAAATTAATTGTTTTTGACTCATTTTCTGGCCCAAAGATTTCCCCGATTTCCCCAAAACACCCTTTTGCAGGTTTCTCCGCTAGAGGCGCTGCGCGCGTGGTGGATAAAAAGTGGTGAATTCGTGACATAAATAAAACAATCCGGTGTTTTGCTTTGTGAAAAATTGAGATTTTCCACCCTCAGAAAATGAATTCTGCCACAAAGGTAAGTGAAAAGACATCCCAACAACTGGCCTGGATTGAAACATCATTAATCATTTAGGTCGGTGAGATATTCACAGCAGCGGGGTCAGCATTCAATAGACTCGGTGAATTGACGATGCAATTGCCCACCGCGGATTGTCCGGCGGGGTAAGTGAAAAGCCTTTTTAGGAATTTTAGAGAGAAATTGCTCATAAAACTGTTTTCTTGGTAGAAGCAAATGGACAGATGAAGAAATCGAAATGCTCAGATCGGCTATAACGCACTTTAGTGAGGATTTGAATAAGATTAGCCTCCGCATAAAAAATCGCACCGTGTAAGTTCTTCATCTCTCTAATTTCTACTTCATCTCTTTGTTTTTCTTTTATCGAAATTAATTTGTTGCTTTTTGATGATTTCAGGTCCCAAATCCGACAGACGTTGAAGAAGAAGGCCTTCGAAGAGGCGGGAATTCCCGTGATTCCCGTACAACAGCCACAGCAAATCGCAATCGTGAAGGCAGAGGAACAGCCCGGACTTATGGGCAAATCCGCAGAAGTTATGATGACTCTCAATAGACTCAACACTCAGGAGACCGAAGTGGATGTTGAGGAATTGGCGACACACGTGAAGCTCGAATTTGAGTCTGGACACGAGGAAGTAGCGGGATGAAATGAATTTCAGGAGTTTTACCTCTAAAATAAATCTTTATAAGCTGAAAAGTTTGTGGAATTGTGTCTTGGGTCAAAGAATTTCAAAATTGTGTTTCGGCTAAACATTTATTTTTGCTGATTTTTGTACAAAAATTTGCCGAGAAGCCCTATTGAGCTGGTAAAACATTTATGATTCCTTGAAGAAGCAAACTTTTCTCTTCCATTTCGTCTCTGGCGACTCGTACATCCTCATCCTGTTGCATTCTCCCTCCAGGAAGTCGTTTATTGCCAAATCGACTCCGGAGCGCATTTCAAGAGCGGGAAAGTGAGGGAATTTCTTCTTTGCCTTGGTCATTCGTCTCACAGCCGTTTGATAGCACTTCCAGGGCTGAGGCTCAATAACCAGCACATCTGAGAAACTGGTGACACGCCTCAGGAATGTCTTGAGACCATCATCACCGTGATTCAGGTGAATCCACATGGTTATAGACAGACACAGGGTGACATCGAACTCCTTTCGGGAATGCAGTGAGAGAAACTCCTCAACGGGGCTCAGTGAATCCGTCATGATATCAAGAGTCAGGTAATTCACATTCTTGGGATGGGCATTAGTCTCCTGGGCTCTGTCAATGAGGACGGGATCAATGTCGATGCCCAGAATATGGACATCTCTCTTGGAGTGATCAGTGAGGAATTTGTAGAAGAGTTGAGTGAAATTTCCAGCATTGCAACCCACGTCCAGGACGAGGAGTTTTCCATCGTGGCTGCGCCAGTTGGTCCACAGGTGAGATGGGAAGACAGAGATTCGTTCCTCAGGTGTGTTAAATTGGTAATAATTGATAAAATTCCCAAATATCACAGCACCCGGATCGTCATTGTGATATTGGAGAGACATGCTTGACACTAAAAGATCGATGCTTTGAAATTTCGTGAAATTTATTATCAATCCGCTGGGAAAATTCATAAATTCCGGGAAATTTAGCAAAATTTCTTCATCATCAACTGTTTTCATTTGAAAATCTCTACTCTATGCAGCATATGCTGCACAGCACGTTGTGAAATTCGAGAGCGGGAATAGCAACCTAACCTAAAAAAACAATTGAATGTGTCAGTGATTTTGCGTGCCGGAAAATCGCTGAAAAATCAGGTAATTAAACCATTTTCCCTATTAAATTCATAGAGAACTTTAAGATAAGCATCCTGGGAAGAGTTTTAAATAGAAATCACATTTGCCAGACACTTTTTCCAGAAGAAAATGTCAACCATCGATAAGCTTCTTATTCACGGCATCCGGAGTTTTGGGGCTGGGAATGGAGAGGATCAGAACATTAGTTTCACCTCCCCCCTCACACTGATCGTGGGGGTGAATGGAAGTGGCAAAACCACCATAATTGAGTGCCTCAAGTACGCCCTGACCGGAGATTATCCTCCTGGATCCGACAGAGGAGCGGGATTTGTCCACGATCCCAAGATTGAACACTTTTCCGAGTGCAAGGGTCAAGTTAAACTCCAGGTAAGACTTCCCGGAAGGCTCTCGAGAATGCGATCTAATGGTTTTTGGATGACTTTCAGGTGCGTGATATGAAGGGAACAAA
Source organism: Phlebotomus perniciosus (assembly GCA_918844115.2). NCBI lineage: Eukaryota > Metazoa > Arthropoda > Insecta > Diptera > Psychodidae > Phlebotomus > Phlebotomus perniciosus. Next base: position 22,870 of record CAKKOB020000427.1, on the reverse strand, counting down.
GCACACTGTGACGCGTTCCATGAAATCCACCCAGAAGACAACAAAGACTTCCTCCAAATCCACCTTTGAGACGCTGGATGTGAACATCACAACGGATGTGGGTCAGACTAAGGCCTCACTGAGCAAGCGGGTGGTTGACATGAATGCTGAAATGTGTGACATTATGGGAGTCTCCAAGGCGATCCTCAACAATGTGATCTTCTGCCATCAGGAGGACTCCAGCTGGCCACTGGATGAGCAGAAAAAGCTCAAAGAGAAATTTGACGCCATCTTCGGCACAACAAAGTACAATCGCGTCATTGAGAAGCTGATCAAAATGCGAAAGGGTCAGCAGGAGCGCATCACGAAGAAGAACGGTGATCTCCGTCTCCTGGAGAGTCACAAGTTAGACGCTGAGGCGAAGAACAAAGACTTGGAGCGTCTGAAAGTGCGTGAAGTGAGATTGACGGAGAATCTGGCGAGATGTGCTGATGAAAGGAAGCCACTGGAGGATCGTCTGGGGAAGATTCTTCAGATTGAGGTGGAATACAGTAAACTCCACTCGAGACTGGTGGAGTTGCAGACAGAGTTGAAGAACAAGAGAGAGCGTCAGGAGTCGCTGAAGCGGAACATTCAGGAGGTGTTTGTGGGAAGTCTGGAGGTGCTTGAGGTGGAGATCAGCGACTTTGATCGTCGTATGTTGGCCAAGAAGGATGAATTGACCAGCACAGAGACTCGCTGTGTCTCCGTGCGTGGCGAGGAGGATCAACTGGAGAAGAGTTTAACGCAGATTCAGATAAACAGTCGCTTGATTGTGGAGAAAATCACACAGGAGCAGAATCTCATCGATGACAGAGCGAGAAATGCCAGGAAGCTCACTGAAATGCTTAACATTCCCGTCTCGAGGGATTTGGAGAACTCTAATGAGGCGGTGGAGGAGATTCTGGTGAAGATTGATGATGGTATTCATGCTAAGGGAGTTGCTGTGGAGGAGATGCAAGCGAGGCACGAGGGAGCGGAGGAAGCCGCCCAGAAGGCCATTGATGAACTGAGGAGCACTATCACGAAGTTGGAGAGTGAGATTGAGGGGAAGAATCGACAGATGATGGAGAAGAAGGCAGAAGAGGAGAAGATTCAGGTGGAGATTGATGATGTGGAGCGCTCACAGGCCACACTGAAGGATCTTGGAGCGGAGATAGCAAGAGCTACGCGGGATCTTGAGAAACTCAGAGAGAAGGTAAGTTAAAATTGGAAGATATATTTATCAATTGAAGAATAAACCTAATTATTCCTTTTCAGGTGAACGAGGAGGCCTCTAGGGAAGAGATTGATAATCTCAGGGAGTCACTGAAGTCTAAGCAGAGTCGTTTCGATGAGCTCGACGAGGAGATTAACTTTCTCAGCACAATAGCTTCCACGACGGCATTGATTGTGGCGAAGGAGCGTCAGCTGGAGGAGCGTGAGCAAGAGTCGAAGCGCATTCGGAATAAGCATTCAGATTCGTTGAAGGACTTCTTTCCCAGTGGCATTTCTGCCAACTACCGTCGAAGTGTCTTGGGCGTGCAGGAGACTCTGCAGCGAGAGATTCAGGAGATCAATGCGAAGATCATGAGTGAGCAGAAGCGACTGGCTCAACTGGAGGCCACGAGGAGGAGTCAAGTGGAGGATTTGAAGAGACATCGGGCGGACTTGGCCACCAGTGAGGAGGAAATTTATCAGTTGTGTCAGTCCACGCCATATCAGGAGGTGGTTGAGCGCCTCCGGGAGCAGATCGCAAAGAGTCAACTGGAACACGGAAGTCTCAAGTCCTCGGAGAGCTTCTATCGGATGTACATTGAGAAGATGTCGGAGAATCCATGCTGTCCGCTCTGTCATAAGGATTTGCAGTCGGATGAGGTGGACAATATCAACACGGAGTTGACGGATGAGATTCGTGGGATTCCCAAGAAGACAGAGAAGATGGATGTGCAACTGAAGCAGCTGAGGGGGAAGTATGATGCTCTGATGGCTCTCAAGCCAGTCACTGAGAAGGTGGAGAGACTTAAGAGAGACATTCCTGGTGAGGAGGAAACTCTCAAGGCCACAGAGAGAAGTCTTCGGGATGTTACGGCGTCAATTGAGGATCTGGAGGTGTCACTGGCAGAGCCGGAGAGCAAATTGAAGATCGCTAGTGGACTTGTGGGAGACATGAGTGTTCTCGATGATGTTCTGCGTGTGATTACGAGATTCAAGGCGGAGTTGGCCAGTGCCAGGGAGAAACTCCCCGCGAGATCCCCCAAATGGACCATGGAGGAGGCTCAGCTGGAGAAATCCGCACAGTCGGTGGAGCTGAAGGAGTCCCGTGAGGATCTTGAACGCCGAGAATCTGCTCTCAATAAGCACAAGGAGGAGATTAATAATCTCAGGGAGAGAAAGAATCGCCTGGAGGGCAGACAAATTGATCTTCAGAAGGGAGTTCAGGCGCTGTCGCAACTCAGGACGCGCGTTGAGGAACTCAGGGGTCAAGCGGACCAGCTCAGCCAGGCGATTGGTGATGCTAGGCGTCGTCTGTTGCCGCTCAATCGGGACTTGGAGGCCAAGACGGAGATGAAGTTGCGCCTCAAGGGGAAGAATAGGGAGCTCATGGCCAAGGAGAGGGAGATTCTGGACAAGATTAAGAGGATCAAGAGTGAGATTGGGAATCAGTCACGTGCTCTGAGGGAGATCAAGCGGGAGAATTTGCAGGTGCAGCTGGAGAAGTTGCAGCGCGCCAAGAGTGAGACGGATAAGAGATTGAGTGGTGTTCGGAAGGATTTGGAAACACTCCAGGAACAAGTGGATGGTATCAAACAGGCGATTGCGGTGCAGGATATGGCTAAGAGACAGTTACTGGACAATAGAGAGTTGAAGGTGCTGCAAAGGGATGAAGAGAGCTTGGAGGAGCGCTATCAGGAGCTGAATAAGGACATTGGGGGCCTCAACATTAAGAGTTTGGCGCGCGAGAAGAGGGATCTATTAGCACAACAGGACAAGATTACACAGGAGAACAGCAAATTCCTGGGCCAGAAGTCAGAGCTGGAGGGTCAGATTGAACGATTGGCTGAGGAAGTGAATCAGCCGAGGTATAAGGATGCCATGAAGAATCACCGAACGACTGTCTATGAGTTGGCTGTACTGAAGAAGACCATGGATGATCTCAATCAGTATCGCGTGGCGTTGGAATGGGCTCTGCTCAAGTATCACTCGGAGAAGATGATCCGGATCAATAGATTGATTAAGGATCTGTGGATGGAGATCTATCGCGGTCAAGATATTGATTACATCCAAATCCGCACGGATGAATCAACGGGATCGAATACGCGACGCTCATACAACTATCGCGTTGTGCAGATCAAGAGCAATGTTGAGATTGACATGAGAGGGCGCTGCAGTGCAGGACAACGCGTTCTGGCCTGCTTGATCATCAGGATCGCCCTGGCTGAGACCTTCAGTCACAACTGTAATGTTCTGGCTCTCGATGAGCCCACCACGAATCTGGATTATGCCAATGTGGAGTCCTTGGGTGAAGCTCTAAGTCGACTTGTCGACAAGCGTGAGTCGCAGTCCAACTTTATGTTGATCATCATCACTCACGACGAGACATTCCTCACTGCTCTCAGGAACTTTGAATAGTAAGTCGTTATCCGTGATGAATCAGCTTCGTGATCTAATTTGTTGATTTTCTTGCAGCTACTACCGCGTGAAGCAGGTGAAGGGAAAGTCCGTCATCGTAAAGCACAAGAGGGGTGACTAAATTTTGAATTTCCTATACATATTGAAGAATTTCATTTTGCGATAATAAATTGCGTTCCACTTATTATTATATTTCCTGAATCATGATTTGCACTTCGTGTATAAATCCCGCCAGTTTCTTTCGTTTCTCTAGTCATTTTTGATTAGTTTTATGTTACCTGTAATACACAAAATTAATATTTTCTCATTGGGTAACGAACATTGTTCAGCTTATAAAAAACATAATGCTCTTTAATTGCTTTTTTATAACAATTAACAATCAAGATTTTAATAATTTTATGCACTATCTCAAATGTGAACACAAAAAATGTGTTTAAAATTTTTTGCGAAAATTCTAATGGTCCCCCTTATGAAATTTTCAAAAATTAAAATTTAGTTTGTTCGTCGAGGTGTGACTCATTGAAATCCTTGTCAGTTGCTCGAGAAACACTTCGTGAAGCACGAGAGAAGCACAAAAATTGCTTCGCGAATCTCGAGAATCATGAGATTGCTTCGCAAAAACCGAGGAACCAGAAACTCGGGATTGAGTCACCCCTCGTTAAAATCATTGAAACTCCACGACGTGGAATCCAAGATGGAAGGGATTGACTTCAACGGGACAAGATCTTTATGTGAATTGAGTGAATGAGGGGGGGAGAGGAGATCGGGGGTGATGTCTCCAAGTGTTTGATGATCCTTCGAGAAAAGTATAGAAATGAGAATAAGGTTAGGAATCCATTGATACGAATATTCCTCTCAAAAACTGACAAAATTACATCAAGCTTTATTTGCAAAATTTTCACAGCCATAAATTTGCTAACCACCTATTTGTAATCCTTATGGATTACTAATTGGTTAGAATTGTGGCCAAAATAAGACGATATACACCTTTATGTATTATATTTCTCATCCCGCTCATCCCTATGGGCCACCTCGGGATGTAATACACAATTTGCTTTTCAGTTGAAATTTAGAGGTAAAGAGTTTAATCGAAGAGTGATCGTAAGTCGGATTCCAACAGCGATACTTCAGCATGTCGCAGTTGCAAGGGTCGCTGTTGGATTCCAAACACGGTAACATTTGACTCTGCTCTTTACTACCAAGTTTCAGCTGTAAAGCAAATTGCATTACATCCCGTGGTGGCTCAAAGGAATCCCAAATCTTATTGAGAGGTGTGCAAAATGGAAAGAGTTTCTTTGAAGCGCAAAATGACTACTGATAACACTGCAAATGTTTTCATTAGCATCAGTCGCTAAATGAGATATCTTTTTTTGTAATTGTAAATAATTACTATCAATTGTTAAGTGAGAGGTAGTAAATAAGCTAAATGTGCCGTTCCAATTCTCTCATTGCGCCCACCCACTAGCTGCGCTGGCTGGATTTCAATAGTAAAATCAGCCTCTTGATGGTTGTGGCATTCTTTTTCACCACTCATCAAGCCATGATGTCTGTGGTTGTAAAAGAAGTAATGTCTGTGTGCAACATATCAGCACTTATAGTTTTATTTCAGTTGTACGTCTGGTAATTAAAATAATAATGAGATTAGAACTGAGATGGTGTGTTGCATTTCACCCCAATTCTGGTGCAATAAGATGCATTTTCGCTTCAATCCGCCAATGATATTTGGTGTGTAACAAAGTGATGCGTTTTACAAAATGAAACTCTTTCGCGCATCCTCCGTTGGAGGTCTGATGAGGCGCACCGCGGGTGAGATGGGAGAGAAAGAGATTTTTATCCAAGCACGCAATAACCAGTAGAGATTAAACGGTCAAATGAGCAAATATCTATGAAATGGGGGAGAAAATTTAGGTAAGAAAAAAATGTTGAAGAGATAACGCGATTTTGCTGCGCTTTTATTAACTCGTAGCGTGACGCTATTGATGTTCTCCCCATATTATTGGCAAGAGATTTCCTAACAAAATCTCTAATATTTTGAGATTGAGATTTTCACCTATAGCTACCCCCCTCGTGATACATCCCAATCACTCGTGCAGAAGTATTTAACAAGGCGCAATTGTGAAAATGAAAATTGAATCTCCATAACCACATTGTGCCCATTCCATGATCAATTTGTAATTTATATTCTCTTGATTCCTTTTGGCATGCACTTTTCTTTTGTGCTTTTCTCTTATCTATGTAGGTTCTTGTGAAATTGATTTTCCATTAGTGAAAAATTTAATTTATTCATTTTAAATACCAAATGGACAGGAGATCTTCTCTATGTTTGATTCTTAATTATGGAATTCTTAAACTAAAACTTAGCGCTAATAAGCATTTGAGAACTGATGATCTTATCACGATCTTTCGTAAATCCTAGGAGGAAGGTCGAGGCCAAATTATCAATTATTTATTTCTCAGAAGTTTTTCATTTTTTTTTTTTCAAAATGCTACATGAAATTATTAAAGCGTAGAAATTTTTCTAAAGCTTCTTTATAAAATAAAAAAAAAAATTCAAAAGTCGATTAGCGATTCAATACAACGTTTGCATTCCTATTAAGCTTCAAGAAGCTCACTTTGAGTCGTGAAGGTGATAAGTCAAATTCAATATACCGAATTTTCATTTTGATCTTCGAAAATGTATTCGAAATCGAATTATATGTTTCAAAAAATCTATTTTTTTAAATCATGTGAGTTACCAAAGCATTACCACTGTTCTTTTGCTCTATAAATTCACTTTCAATATCAGTTCCATTCTGTTGACTTTCACAGTTTTCGTTCTTATGAAATTTAGATTAGATCCTAGAGTTTTGCGCAAATTTGAATGTCGAATAAGAATGTGGAACGTCATTTCGAACATGAATTTGAAGATTTTCCCTTCAATTTCCAAAACTTGGGAGACTTGGTCATGTTTTCACGCTTAATATTTGCATTAATTTAGTTACATAAAGAATTTCTTAGGAGACAGAGAAACACTAAACGCATATATTTGGATATAATTAGCTATTAATTATGTACGATGTTTCTTTCTTTTCTGCCCCCATGTCGAGAGAGAAAACAGTGAAAGAATTCTCTCTGCTATGCGATATTCTGGTGGTTGGCGGGGGATTACAGTATGGCAAAACAATTATTAACAAGATAAGTTTGTTGGGCGAATAAGAAGAAACCAGCATCTCATGTCTTCACGCTAAAATGAATATCACACACTGGGATTGGGGGGAGAGCTGCATGCGGATGCATAATACGGCTAATATCGAAATTAAGCAGAGCATTCAGGTGCATTTAAAAGCCGTTAAATATCGTAATCAGCGTCAGTCTTCAATGAGATCTCATCTACAGCAGTATCAACTGCCACCACTTGGGATTTAACATCAGAGAAGGCAAGAAGTTCCGAGGACGGGCAGAGGAGCTTAGTGTGATATTTTGTGGAGTTATCTGTGCATACAGTGCATTAGAGTTTTTTTTTAATCTTGTTGCATATATAGTCAAAAAAACAAGGACAGATAGCAACATGTCGAATCGGTGGCAAGTGGAATTACTGGTGTTTGTTGCACTGATCACGTCAATTGTGTCCGCGTCGTCGGAGAGTAGTTGGCTTGGACCTGAATTTGGAATACTCCAGCGAGTTTACGACGACTGCCAGGATAAGAATGACATTGTCGGTTGCCTCAAAGGGAAGGCACTGTCCGCCATCTCAAAAGCCGTCGATCAGGTTCTCTAAGAAATGGCGGTTCTTTATGATCCGAAGAAAAAAATGGCGTTGTGCTAACATGTGTCTTGTATGCAGGAATCTCTCTCAGTGCTTGACGGGATATCGTTTGTCAAGCAGAATGAGACGGAGCAATCCCCGTCTATCGCGGAGGGACGTTTCTTGAGCGGACTGAACGGCATCGATCGTGCCCTGGTGCAGAAGCTCGACAGATTCTTCCGCACGCACACACTCAAGGTGGACCTGAGCGAGGCCCGCGAGAGAGGCGAGGGTCATGGTCACTTTGGCGGTGGCGGCGGCGGTGGTCATGGTGGTATCGGTGGTGGCGGCGGCGGCGGTGGCGGCGGCATCAAGGGTGGCGCTGCAGTCAAGAAGGGTAACTATCGATAGAGATTCTCCGTTGGTCAATATCAATCATATTTAATTCTCTATAAATATCCCATATTGGCTGTTCCTTTGCGAAGCTGGTAAGAAGTACGGTCGATATGTTATGGCTGCTCTGCTCACCGCTATGGGAATCGCTGGACCACTTGGTCTTAAGGCTCTGGCTGCCATCGCTGGGAAAGCTCTGGTTATTAGCAAGGTGGCTCTCACTATTGCTGGGATTATCGCCCTCAAGAAAATCTTCTCTAGCGATCATCATGAGGAGACCAGCTTCCAGGTGCACGCCGGCGGTGATCACAACCGGCGCAACACATACCTCGTGCGTCCCGTGAAGGCGGCCAACGGCCAGTATGTCGACCCATACAGATACTACTACGAACACTACCCATCCTCCCAGGTCAACTGAACACGCCTCCCCCGCATCCTGCAACTCCCCCACAAGAAATGTCCCACGCCTCCCCCAGTCCGATGTGGCATACCTCGCACACCGTGAGATTTGCCCACCCCGTATTCTCCACACGTCATCGCATGGATTCCCTTCCCAAAATGAGTCTCCATCCCGATATCGCTAATTTATTTGACGGTATTTTTTTTAGTGAATTGTTAACATTTTTTACTACTTAATATTACATGTGTAATAGAAGCGAGGAATTTGTTTTAATTAATTTATTATTGTTAAATGGATGATGATAAAACCAGTGAAGCAGCTACCAGACCAAAATATTACTCATTAGAAAGTCAGATTATAATGAAAATATGGCAAATTGACTCCCTATGTCAGCAAATTTTCCCCTCCCTCTTCCAATCCCTAGTTATTTGTTTGCCTATTTATTTAATTTAAAGTCGCCTAACATTTGTTTCATTTTTTTTGTACATATTTTTTACATTTTTGTATATCAGAAAAAAATATTAAAAAAAATTGTCTTAAAACATGTAATTCTAATCAGTAAAAAAATGTGAAAAAGAAACATTTTCCTTGAGCGAGAAAAAATAAAAATAATATAAACTGAACAAGATGGTGCGTAAAATCTTTGCATGCTTTTATTGCGTCGAAGGCGTCGAAGGTGTGTATCGAGAGCAGAAATAAGGTCTTAACATTCCTCTCAAATGTTGGTCAAGACGAGATCATTAATGTTTGGTAAGTGGAGCGTAGAATAGTTTAATTACTGTTTAGATATTTACATATGAGCAATTGTGTTATGTACACTTTATAATTAAGTGTTTTCTTTACAGAAATTAACGTGTTCTATGAAAAATATTGCATCATTGCTGCTAACTTTTTTTGAATTCATAACTGTTAGAATTGTCCCAGTAGTTGGCAGGGTGATCTCCTTTGCAGCATGTACAACCTTATTCTCTCTTAGACATTGTTCTCTTTAGTGGTCCTTGATGCACTTGACACAGCGATAAGGTCAAACTACAGTAGAAAACATTGTGGTCGAACTGTTAACATCAATGCCAACTTTATTACTCATTTATTAGGAGAAGGTACACAATAACTTGATTATCGATCATCTAAGATCACAACAATATTTTAACACCGAAATATATTTTCAAGTAGTTGATTGCAATTTTCCTTTAATTATTTAACTTTTTTCAGTTGTTAAAGCGTAGAGAATAGCACAATAAGAGACAGCGGCCTTCATTGTCTGGAAACAAAAATTTTCCAAAAAATATTCTAATCTTTAATTTAATTAAATTTACCTCGACAAAAGTGAAAAAGTTCACATCAATGAGTCCAGCGGCCTTTATTCCGTGAGGTCTTTGGGCGATTTGCATTATAAAGAGAAGATTCTTCTGCTCAGACACCGTCATTTCGTACCATTTTGTGAGATAAATAGAGACTCCCAACTGTTCAGTGCTGGCAACGAGGGTTTCCCCAAAGAGACACAATACAAAGAGTTCTAAAGTAGACATAATTGCTAGCATATAGACAGTTACATCAAATTCTTCCTGATCAAGAATAATATAAAAGATTAGGCAGATGGCAGTGAAGCTAGTAAATATCTGATAGAAGGACAAGTGTCTATAGATATCATCCAAAGTTTCGAGCATTTTTAGTACTTGAGCATGTTTTTCGTACACTTCCTTGAGTAATTTCTTTTCATTCTTCACGATATTGTAGTCATCTAAACATTTTTCACAAATTTCACAAATGGTCTTCATCTCACATCGTAAATGAAGACCAAAGAAAATAATGAATAAATCACTCAACAACACGATAGTCAAGATAGTGAAGTAAATGAAAAATTGCAGAATCATGTTAAAGATGTAGTAAAGCGTGGGAGATTGCTGACTTAATGGTATTTCGTAGAGCATAGGAAATCGTATTCCTGGCAAAGTAAAGAGTAATGCCAATGCCATTAATTCTGTGAACCAGAAGATTACAAAAATGGCACTGAAATAAATGATAGTTTATCAACATTTTCCCTTAAATAAAAATTCTAATCATTTTACTCACACAGAAGCCATAATAGTTAACTTGAAGGTCGCCTTTAAATTCTTCTGTTGAATCGGCAATACAATTTTGCTGTAAATCTTGCTATACAATTCTCCAATCTTGTCTAGTAGAAAAAAGAATTCCTTTTTGTTGTAGACGAAGGTAAAAGCCTTTGCGAATGCCATAAAATGTACGATGAACCAAGCTAAATTCAAGGTCCATATTATACGAATTACCGGAATTTCCTCATTATAAGAGTTCACCATGTTCAAGACATTGTAATAGAAACTCAATAGAATAATGAACATAAAGAACAAATTGCGTACACCAAAATCCTTTGAGGGATTGAAATAATCCAAATTAAAGAGCGTGAGAGTTTTTTGAAAGAACCTGTGGAGCTTCTGGTAGTTTTGCACTGCTTTCTTTTGATCAGAATCCATTTTTAAAAATTTTCAAGTGTTATGAAGAACTATGAGTTTGCCAAATTAAAAAGAATATCCGTAATTGAATCAGAATCTAGATCAGAATCCTGCGAATCCTATTCACTGATTGTGCAGAAAATAAAGAAATTTTGCCTTTATAACCTTGTGAAATAGCAGATCTAAAATATTAATAAATCCTCAACAGCTTATGGTACGTATGGTGTTAAAGTGTAAATTAGTAAAAGGCTTTTTATGAAGCAAGTGATTCGCTCAGGGATCCGCGAGATCGATCAAAAATTTATGGACTAGCGAATGGATGGAAGATAAAATTGTGGGAGAAGTTACCATATGGGATGTTTGGGAAAATAGGCAGGTTCTTTTTTCTCTAGAAAAACTTAGCGCCCCCATATTATATTACAAATTTATTTACAACCTCCAGTTTTCCAATATATCGTCAAATTTTCAATGAAAAATTTTTACCCGTTTTTACTGTTGCAAGAAAAATCTAACAATTTGAAATTTGACCTCTGACCTAAAGAAAAAAAGCTAAATACCAACAAATTCTTTTTATTAAAATCAATAACTTGATTTATGAAGAATACCTATTTTCGTTATTGGTATTATTCGACTTTTTTAGCTTCAATTTTGCCATTTTCGCCTTGTCTTTGAAATTGGCAGAGTGATTTCCTCCGCAGCATGTACAACAATCACACTGATCTCTCTCAGACATTGTCCGCATTAGTGATCCGCGGTGCACTTAGTACAGTAATTGGGTTAATTGCAATAAAATACACTGAGGGCGAAGTTCTAACAATCAACACCAAATTTATTATTCAATTAATTATTACAAGATAGACAGTTGGTTTAATATCGATCATCTACGATCACAACAATACTTTAATACAGAAATATATTTTGAAGTACTAGATCACAATTTTTCTTTAACTTTATTTAGCTTGTTAATGCGTAGACAACAGCACAATACGAGACAGCGGCCTTCATTGTCTGGAAATACATATTTTCTAAAAAACACTATTCTAATCTGTAAATTAATTTAATCAATTTACCTCGACAAAAGTGAAAAAGTTCACATTTACGAGTCCGGCGGCCTTTATTCCGTGAGGTCTTTGGGCGATTTGCATGACAAAGAGAAGATTCTTCTGCTCAGATACCGTCATTTCGTACCATTTTGTTAGATAAATGGATATTCCTAATTGTTCAGTGTTAGCCAAGAGGGTTTCCCCAAAGAGGGATAAAACAAATAATTGTGTTATACACATAAATGCTAGCATATAGGCAGACGCATCAAATTCTTCCTGATCCACAATGACATAGAACATTAAGCAGATAGCAGTGAAGCTGGTAATAATCTGATACAAGGACAAGTGCCTATAAATTTCATCCATATTTTCTAACATTTTCAGCACTTGAAAATGTTTTTCGTATACTTCTTTGAGTAAATTAACTTCGTTCTTCACGATATTATAGTCATCTAAACATGTTTCACAAATTTCACAAATGGTTTTCATCTCACATCGTAAATGAAGACCAAAGAATATAATGAAAAATTCACGAAACAACACGATAGTCAGGATAGTGAAGTAAAAGAAAAATTGCAAAATCATATTAAAGGTGTAATAAAGCGTGGGAGATTTCTGATTTAATGGAATTTCGTAGAGCATAGGAAATCGTATTCCTGGCAGAGTATATAGAAATGCCAATGCTAGGAATTCTGTGAACCAGAAGATAATTAAAATTGCTCTGAAATAGATGATTTTAAAGTTTATCAACATTTTTCTTTCAAATTAATAAAATCATAAAAATCTTGACCGTTTTACTCACACAGAAGCCACTATAGTAAACTTGAAGGTCTCCTTTAAATTCTTCTGTTGAATTGGCAATACAATTTTGCTGTAAATATTGCTATACAACTCCTCAATCTTGTCTAGTAGAAAAAGGAATTCCTTTTTGTTGTAAATGAAAGTAAATGCATTTGTGAATGCCATAATATGTACGACGAACCAAGCCATATTCATGGTCCATATTATACGAATTACTGGAGTTTCCTCGTAATAGGAGTTCACCATGTTCTGAACATTGTAATAGAAACTCAATAAAATAATGAACATAAAGAATAATTTGCGAACACGAAATTTTCTCGAGGTATTGAAATAATCCAAATTAAAGAGTGTGAGAGATTTTTGAAAGAATCTGTGGAGCTTCTGGTAGTTTTGCACTGCTTTCTTTTGATCAGAATCCATTTCTACAATTTCCAATTTATATGACCTATAAGTTAATCAATAGGTACCAGAACTTTTTGAGAATTTTTGATTTTTCGGAAATTTTTTTCTTATCTTTAAGACACTTGATGGCAAAGTGAATTAGAGAATAAATCCTCAACAGCATTTATATGCTATGAAATCACCATTATTAATGGCTTTAATTGTTTAATTAAAATGATTGTGAGATCAATAAAAAATTTATAGATTGATTAATCAATGGAAGATACTGTCGTGGGAGAAGTCGTCATATGGAAAAAAATAGTTCAAAATAATAAAGAGGTTTTCTCCAGCAAACCCCATCGACTCCCTTTACACTATATGTACTAATTTATTCTTATCCTCCGTTTGTAGTGGCTGTTTTGCAATTCAATACCATTCAATATTTTCCTAATCCCAGTTTCTGTAAGTGTAAATGACTCCAATAAATCGCTAGGGCGGATTAACATTCCATGGTGAATCCTGCATTTTTGCATATCAAACAAACTATCAAATCTGTCCATTAAAACAGTTGCCATACCTAATCAAAAATTCTATAATAACCAGAATTTTTATAGCAGAGATTTCTGAGAATTGAAGTCGCAGAAGTCGCCTACGTCCTTTGACTAAGGGAAAATTAAGTGTTAATGTGCTCAGTTTAAGTGGCGAACGTTAAAGTTTTAAATTCAAACGAAAAGAAAATCGCATAATAGAGAACAGTTTAGTAAAAATATTCAAAAATCCATTCAATTTTTAAAAATCGTTTGATGATTTTATGTAGGTAGGTATATTTGGTAGTACATATACATATATTTTTACATAATCTTTTTGTGATATTAGCCCCTTGGCGGTTTTACGGTTTACCGTACGTCAGTGACGTCATGGGCGACATAACCTCGTCGACCGCCGGGGCATGTGGCTTGTTGTTTATTCTTTCACCGCTGAGAAATATCTCTAAAATACAATGACTGGTCGTCGTTTTAAAGGATCTAGATTCAGAGGAGGAGGTAGGGGTGGAGGAGATAGTTCCCGTGATGGAAAGTTCAGGAAGGTAATCCCAATGGTGGATTTTCTTGAAAATTCTATAGATTCGTGATAGTTTGTTGTTATTGTTATTCTTTAGTTCCAAAGCAGTGACGCCGAAGGTGATCGTCGAGGTGATTTCCCCAATTTCCCCAATAGAACCTGGCAGTATGATCCCAGGATGCAATCACCAAATGGCCATGAGAGTAGATCCCAGTGGCACATACCCTCTGCACATCCAGACGTTGAGCGTTCAAAAAGTGTTGGAAGAACTGATCCGAGCAATGATAGGAGACCCATTGAGAGTGATAGGAGATCCACTCCGGGTAGGAGAAGTCCTGATCGGGTTGACCGTGCCAGGAGATCAGCATCGAGGCCTGCATCAAGTCATGAAATTCCCCCGGAAAGAAGTCCCAGACCATCGAGACCTGGATCAAGTCATGAAGTTCCTCCGGAAAGATCAACGCCCAAACACAGGGATATTCCCGAGGAGGAAATTAGTAGAAACGGTCGGAGTAGACGGAAACGGGACCGGGAGAGGATGGATGAAAAAGAATGGCCAGAAGGAGAGTTGCCACCCGAGAAAATTTATGCTGAACAGCAACTGTTGGAGTTGAAGCCAATACCTGTGTATCATCTCAACGAGAGGATTCCGAGACGGGATGTGGATCAGTCTCAGCGGTCTCGACACCATTTCTTCCCGGATGTGCCGGAAAATTCTCAGGGGAGTCCATCAGAGTCCATCACGATGGTGATTATCGACCAGACCAGCCCAAATCATGAGTTAAACAAGGATCATGCAACCATTGTTGAGAACAAACTCAAGAAAAAGCTCCTGAAGGCAGTGAAAATGGGAACTTCCGTGCAATTCGAGACTCAAGAGTACGATGGGAAGTTCTTGAGATTCGCCTGTGCCAATCAGGAGACTTGCGATTGGCTGACATCGGCGGTGGGGAATATTGGGAAGCTTTGGGAAGGCGCCTCATTGGCTGTTGTGTCTGAACACGACATCCCGAAATTCACTCAAGTCAAGGCATTTATTCCCGGCAGGGACATCTCCCAGGAGACATGCCAGAACGCCTTGGCAGTGCAAAATCCCAAATTGGACATCCACAAGTGGGTTTTGTGGGAGTGCAAGGAGAACCAGGAGACCAAAGGCTTTGATTTGGTATTCGGAGTGCCAGAAGATCTTCTGCCCAAAGTGTCAGCGGTCAAGGGGAAGGCTTACTATATGTTCTCTAAGATCCTCCTCAAGATTGTGAATGAGGAGAGAGAATAAGAGCTAAAAAGCTTTCATTTTATTTTAAGTGCAAATTGTATAACGTTGCTTATGTACAACTTGCAGGATGAAATATAAATTTTATGGTAATGTACCTAATGTGTAGTTAAGAAGGAATTACTGGTAGGTACCTAGTTGTGGATGGAAGTGTTTGTCTCCTGAAGAAGCAAAATCTAACAAACAAAGGCCTCAAAGGACATTTAAGTTATTCACGCGCGAATTCTCGTAGGAATCCTAGAAGAGACTAAAAAATGAGCTTTTTCTAAATACATAGCTCAAAGTAATATATAAGCTCTTTTTTTTGAAACAGACCCAAAATGAGCTTTTTCCAGAAAAGCCCAAAAATGAGCTTTCATCTATGATAGAAAGAGCCCAAGAGCGTGCTTTGCTTTAAATTCTTTTTAATACCTCAAAATAATGAAGATTATTTGTTGATTTCAATCACCAGTTCAAAGAATCAAAATCAGTTTCATCTGCAGACTTTGGAGGTTAATCACTTCGTGAAAACTGTTTGATTGTAAATTTCCTTTTGATCTCATTCTGAGTTCGCTACAAAAGAATCTCAGCTCCCATAAGTTGGCCTGTAGAGACTTATCAACGCGTTTTCCACCGCCCGGTACTAAAAGTAAAAGATCATGCGCTTTGTAAGGACTCAAATTAAATTTAATCAACAAGAAAATCAAAATAGCATCACTGGCAAGGGATGTCTTCAATCATTCTCCTGAGTTCTCCTTCCACAGACAAAGATCCAAGTGAACGTTGATGTCCTCCTCTTTTATCGGCTCATTACAAACTGGACAAGGGACGAGATCAGCAGAGATATTGATGATTGAGGAATTTGACTCGCTGCTGGAACTGGTGCTCGATGGCTTTCTGAGAGTTTTTGTGGTGGTTTTGGGCTTCTTGAATTTTGGCGTGAGCACCGCCTTGACGTTGAATTTCACATGATCAATTATGCCCAGGCATCCCTCCATATGACTGGACATCACGTCACGCGTTAAGTATTGCTCGCAAACGGGACAAGTGATCAGTTCCTTTGAAGCGTCAGTCTTAGTTGTGGGATTATTCTTTTTGAATTGCTCCATGAGGGTGTCTTTGCCGAAGAGATCCTCAATCACCGACTCATCCAGGATGTTGTTGATGGTCGTTGAATCATTGTCATCGTACTCATCATCAATCAGCTCGATCACTTCGTTGGCAGAGTCTCCGATAGATTCTAAAATCTCATTTCTGATCTGAGTCTGACGCTCCTGGGGAGTGAGAACTACGTCTGGCGTGTTAAGAGTGTCATCCAGAGTGATGGTGGAAGTCCTAACATTTGGTGTCCCAACAGTGTCATCCAGAGTGATGGTGGGAATCATAGGATCCTCAATAAAGACATCATCATCGATCTTCTCCCACACCCGTGACGTCGAAGCCACCGGAGATCTTGGGCGCTTCGCACCCGGTGATTCAGGGAATCTCTTATTCCACACATCCTTCACATTTGATCTCACCTCCTCTGGCGTAGAGCCGGATGCCTTCTCCGGAGACGGCGTGAAGAAATTACGAATGTCTTGGGTATTTGGAGTCTTGGGGGTCTTGGGTTTCGCTGAGACTTTCTTCGCTTGACTACTCTGTGGCTTCTCGGGCTCCTTGATCTTCTCGAAGTACCCACCGCAAGATTGCTGATGTGCCGTCCACCAGTAGTCATTCTTGCCGGGCTCTCGATTCATCGTGCGTCTCACGTAGCCATAAAACGGTCCCCGGTGCTGACAAATCCCGTTGCAGCGCCAAACATGAGTCTTGTAGATGCGCACCTCATCGTGGAAGTTGTGATAGACCGAGATGTTAGTCCCGGCTACTCGATTGATGTTGTTCATGATGTTGAGGAATGTGGGTCCGTGGCCACCGTTGCCCTCCCGGATGCCTTGGACGAAGCAGTAGGCGTGGATCATCTCGTGCAGAAGAGTTTCCACCAAATCCTTTCGCGGCCTGAGCTTCAACAGGGGCTCACTGAGGCGGATTGTGCACTCCTTTCCGTGCCTGTTGGACCGCAGGTAGCAGATGCCGGCGCAGTTGTACATCCGCTTGCTCCATTCCAGCTGCACGCAGATCAGTTTGTTCTTGAAGAAGCGATCATCGAAGCGTTTGAACAATGCATGGACATCCGGGGTAGGATCCTTCAATTCCCATTCATCGTGAACGAGATATTGGGTGCTGTTGAGGTTGAGGTCATTACTCCTCACGATGTTTGCCGGCATGTATCCCGGAATAACGGGAGAGCGGGAGCTCTGGAAATGGACACAAAGGAATTGTTGGAGGAGGCTGGAGCAAAAACTTGTTTTACTCACCCGTTGCATGTTAATTTCACGATCCAGCTCACGTGCCAGCTCCCAATCAGTCTTCTGGCGTTTTTGGCTCATTGTGATGTACAAGATTATGTGATTACATTAAGGAAAAAACTTATAAAAACGACGTTTTCTTTCACTGCAATTTTCACAGCCCGATAGCGTAGCGCGCTTGGAAGATATTTGAGGTTATTGCTCAGATTTGCTCAGTTGATAAGTTTGAAATTCAACTTGGATCGGCCGTTTGGAATACTCCTTGGCTATGGGCTAATATTCTGCCAGGAAAATAATATTACAGCTTCATTTCAATACTCCTCGATATAGTTAAAAATTCTAGTTTAAAGAATTTTAGAAATTCCGGAAGGTTCCAGGAGAGCTTGAAATTTTTTATAAAAGCTGTAAAAGCTCTTGGAAATCTCAGTTACATAATAAAAGCCTTGAATTTATTTCAAAAAGCTCAAAATAAGCAACGCTTTCCAAAGTTTCTAATCTTGAAAAAGAGAAAGGAAGTCTTTGAGAGCTTTTTTATTTTTGAAAGCTCTATCGATTTAGCACTTTCACATATTATATCATTTAATCTTGTGTGTTTTGTTCACTTTTATACCTACACCATTTTAGATCATCTTAGGTTTGTTCTCCTTGGTTTTTCTTTTTCCAAAAAAGAATGCTCATAAGCCTGAAAGAGGCTTATCAAGAGAAATACATTATACTTATTGTAATTTGGAATTAGAGGACAATTAAGACGAATGAAAAGCTGCAAACATTTGCACAAATTGCGAGACAAATTGGCTCGAATAAGATTGTCTGGAATTTTCTGCTTTTCACTTTGGATTCCTTTGCCTTTTGGACAATTTCCATTTTTTCAAAAATGTAAATGCTCATAGTGACTAGATTAAGAGGTTTCACGTTTCAGCTTGGGTTTTAGAGGGTCTAAAAAAATGTTGCCAAGTGCCAAAGCATTTCTGAGTATAACGTGAGGGAATTTTCCATATAAAAGTTCTTTACGCGCTTATCTTTCTTAAAACTCTTCATTTTCTGCATTCTATAACCAAAAAGATTAAAAATGATAGCTGCTCAGGCAAATAAATTTTTAAATTCTCTAATTGCTCTAATTACTTGACATTCCTCATTGCATGGATAATAAAAAAAATGCCATAAAAATAAATTGCTGTGGAAAAACCCAAGATTAAAAAGAAACCCTCATTTATTTCTGGATCAGACATAGGGTTCAAAAACTGATGCTTCATTACCTGTTAGGGTAAAAATTTTAGGTAGAGGGGATAGATTCCTGAGGGTTGAGAGTCTCAACGCCTCAGTTCTCCCGGCACAGTCAATAGTGAGTTCTGAAGGAGAGCACAAGGAAGACTAACCGAGGTGGCTTCATCTTATTTTTTTTCGACTTTGTGATAGAAAAGAGCATTTTTTGGTGAGTTCGTTTCATATTACATTTATGAGAAGTCACATCTTAAAGATCACGTCAAATATCAAAATGAAATTAGCTTCAAAAAACATTTTTATATAGAAAAACCAGAAAAACTTAAGAAAATGACGCACAATTTAGCAAATTATCAAAAGCAAACCATTTTTTCATGCTTAAATTTTGTATTTTCTTCATAAATCCATGAAAAATCTTAATTTTCCGATCATACAACAAAAATGCATTCACTTGGATATCTTAAACCACTTGGGAACGTTGGCGCCCGAGCTGGCGGATGATCTGTTAAAGTTTTCCGGGACTCGTGGCTTCGGGGTTGAATTTTCGGGAAGACTTTGCATTTCCTCATCAACTGATTGTCTTTCCGGGACGTTGGCCAATTTTAGGCCTCGAGATCTCATGGCCAACAAAATAGCCGCATCCGGTGATGTGAGATCCTGCAAGAGTCCCCCCTCGAGAAATTTTCCTCCCTCACTCTTGATTTCTCGATCCACGCCGAAATGAATCACAGCCTGAGGGACGCATTTTAGCTCCACGAGGCGAGCATTTGGGGGCAGAATCTCCTTTGGGGGCGTCGTAACTGGCAGGAAAAACGGAAATTCTATTATAAATTAAGAAATTCAGGGAGTTTATGGGGAGAAACCTACACAAATGAAAGTCCATTTGGGGCTCCGCAAGGCGCTCCCGGACAAAATCCATAACAGTCTCGATTGTGTCGATGGGATTGAATGTGACTTGGAGAACATGTCGATCGGGGAATTGGATCCTAATGACGGTCTTCTTGTACTGCAGGAGCTTCAAGATCCTCTTATCATTCTCCATTTCACGCAATTTGGCCGTTAGCAGAGGAGCATCATCGTTGTTCTTGACTTGATCCTTGAGATCTCGCAGCAAAAGTCGAACATCATCGATTGTGAGGTCAAAGAAGGAGTCCGGGAGATCTCTCTCATGGACTCTTGGGGTTGCGTCTAGGGAAAATATCACGGCGTCATTTGGTCCGACCTTGAAAGGAATAATTGTTTATGTCTCAAAATCACAAAGACAAAAGAATTTCCAATGTTTACTTACAATTTTTATCTCTTCCTCCAATTTCTTCATTTCATCAGCACTTATTTCAGACGCTTTGCTGGGTTCTCCGGTTTCTCCTTCAAATTTCAATTTTTTCATCTCTGGACTGTTAACCCTCTCGACTTTCTCATCTTTCCGTTCAAAATCATCCTTGGAACTCTCCTCTTCATCCACTTGCATTGGCTCTTCAAGTTTCTGGTCAAATTCTTTTGGTTCTTCTCGATTCTCTCCCTCAATTGACGCTTTGGGACTCTTCTGGCTCTCCTCAATGGCCACCGGGATGATCCGTGGCACCAGAGGAGCTGATACATTAGCCTGAACTCTCAGCTCTGCTGGACTCCTATGGAGGAGTCTCAGCATGGCCTTTCCACTCGTCAATCCCAAATTCTTAAGAGTCGTCGATTCCAGATCCGCCCCAAAGACCTCCTTCCGCATGAAAACCACCACAGAATTTTTCTCAGACTCAGCACTTCCGGGACAGAGATTCAGGAGGATGTTGTGGAGGGAGTAACTGGGTGGGAAGCTTCCCGTTAATCGCTCCCCGGACTCTGTCTGGAGAACAATTTGCACTTCCGCCTCAGTTCGTACTTGATCTGTCTCCTCCAATTCAAGTAGGCCATTATTGGGCAGTCCTGAGAACCTGAACATCCTGGAGAGGTCAACAATTTTGTTGTGGTGCTTCAGGATGTGTCGATTGGGCTCCAATTTATACTTCTGGCAGACTTGCTCAAGAACCTGCACGGTGGCGAAATTCTCAATTTAGGAATTTGGAGGAATAACAGCTTGATTACCTCTAAAATGGTAGTATTTGGCGTCAGCTTCACGGTGTGTCTGCGCCCGTGGGGCGTCAGGATGGTCAGGGATTGCTGGGACATCTTCTGTTCTGTTTATTTCACTAAAAAATGTTGCGAAAATGCAATGCGTGAATTTTTGTTTATCACGTTGTGACACTTGAAGAGTCAGGGGAAATTGAAAGGTTTCCGTACACTGTAAGAAATCGCAGTGCAGAATTATTTGAAATTCAAGAAAACCGTTTTATTTATTTTTTGTTTTTAATGATTCTTTTTTACAATATTTTACATTCAAAGAAGAATTTTTATTTTTTATTTAAATTATGTTTGGATCTTTCTAAATTTATTGTTTTACTAAGAACGGGACTGCAGTTATGACTTATTTTTGAGACGTATTTTCCGATGAATCGCTACATCATCTATTTATTTCCACCGGGAAATAATTGTTGAGTCCTTCTTTGAAACTTATCCATTGTAGGGAAATCAGCCTTCATGGCCTCATCATGCCATATGTCTTTGCATGATGTCTTTGCATTCAACAGTTGCAAAATAAATCACACGGATAACTTCTTGGCTGAAACACGTCCGACACGAACGGAGGCTTGGCAGCAAGTGACAGCCTCATTCTGGCGATTAGGAGTTTCTCTCCATCCGTCACTATGTTGCATTGCCGGAAAGTTTCTTCCACCTATTCGAGCCACATATCACTTGGTTGAGTTAAGACGTTGTTGCGTCTGGATTAAACGCGCTGATCATTTTTTTCAGCCTAATTTGTTTTTTGTTCTATGACAGGCGGTTGCCTAACTAACTAGTGACTACACTAAATAATTTTTCAGTAATTTCATTATAGAGGGAATTACCATTATAATCTTACTAATTTCGCGGTAATGCGAATTTACACAAGAAATCGACATGTTTGATTTGATTTCATTTTTATTGTGATGTGAATTTTACTATGATTATTAATACTACAGGTCTTGTAGAATCTTATTGTTACGGTTTTTACCAAAAACTGGTTGGCAGAGCTATTTTAAAAATAATTTGAGTTCTAATTGAGTTCCTTCAATAGTTAATTTCTTCATTTTCTTTTAATTCTTTTTCCATTTCATTTATTAATTTTTCATATTTCAATTCGTATTCTATTCGTTTATATTTTTGTGGCCAGTGAATCCATTCAGATTGAAATTCCCGATTAAATAATTTTCATCAAATATCGAGAGCAGCTACTGACGATTGCCATTCGCCATGAAACTTCGAAGTATAGATTTCTATAATAAAAAAATAAATCACCTGTTTGAAAAATAACATTGTGGGGATTTACCTGGAAAACAAAGGGGGATTAGTTTCTTTCTCCTCGGAGCTTTTATGCCGCTCGAAGCGACCAAAAATTTTGTTCGCTCCGATAAAGGCTTTCCTGTGCTGTCTTCGCTTCCAGGGGGGTTCCTCCTCCACTATTGACTACTAAAACACTAACGCTTTCTCTTTACTAACTTTATTACTTGTTCACAACGAGCAGGGGTAAATTTCATCCGCACTGCTCGGGCGTCCAAAAGAGAAGAAAGAAGTGAAGCAACGCTGTGCCAATTTCTACCTTCCGCTGAGAGAAAGACCTTTTTCGCCTTTTTCCTTTGTCTTTCTCGGGGAGGGATCGGTCACTCAGAATTGATCACGGCGCAGCGCCACCACCCAGGGTGAGAGTTGCCCAAATTTAAATATGGGCAACTTACTCACCCTTTTCTCTTAACTTAAAATCCCACATAGTGATTACACTAACTAACTTTTTAGTAATTTCATTATAGAGGGAATTACCATTATAACTTACTAATTTCGCGGTGATGCGAATTTACTCAAGAAATCGACATGTTTTATTTGATTTCATTTTTATTGTGATGTTAATTTTACCATGATAATTTTATTACTACAGGTCTTGTATAATCTTATTGTTACGGTTTTTACCAAAAACGGGTTGGCAGAGCTATTTTATTACGGCTTTATGTATTAGGATTTGTTTTCGCATTTCATATTACCCAGGTCCACGAAGGCTTCCCATTCCTTATCTCCCACC
>CAKKOB020000426.1:39124-53040 GCA_918844115.2 Phlebotomus perniciosus | reverse complement strand
AAATCGAAATAAAATTTATTACAAGCTGATGGGCTAAATTGTACCACAGCGTGTGCTTTAACCTTTATTTGTAATGGTTGAATATCTTTAAATAAATTACCATATGGAAAGTACTTTCTTTAATTTTTAATAGACATTTTAAACCTTTCAATAAACGATTTTTAAATAACAGTTAGTAAAGTGAAATAGTGGAACCAAGTAAGGATATTAAAGTGGTAAAGTTGTACACCACTTCCAGCTCTTCCACATTTTGTATGAAAGCTCTCGAAGCTCCCCCTTTCGACTATTCGTTCGCTACGAGGTTCGCTATGTTTGTTCGTCGTTGCTTCGATTATTCTTTCGCTAAGTTTTAGCAATTAACACTTCTAAATACTTCCATGCGTTTCCATTTAATTGTACACCACTTCTAACCATATCTCTCCCTTGAGTGGAATCGTTTTTTATCTGCTAATATATCATGGGACCAAATCATGTGAGAGCTTTCTTCAAAATTGGAAATGGAATGTATTTGAAATGAGGCGAAATGTGGTCTCCGAATTAGAATGTCAATGGCAATCCATATATGAAAGTCTCTTTGAGAGTTTTCGTCTTGCTATTGCGCCCCCAGAAAGCTCCCCTGACCTCACCTCTAGAGCTTTGTCACCCTTTCATATGTGCTTTTCGTGATTATTCATGAGTGCGGTGCGGTATGCAGGAGTGAAATTGATATGGAGAGACATGGAGAGAGTCGCCCACACAAAAAGCCAGAACCGTATATGAAATCCACATTGGGCGTCATTTCGTACCAGATAGTGTCTCCGTGCTTTTAATCATACCGACATTATACAGTGTTACATTTCTGGTTTGGCAATCGCGATAAGCTCACCAGTGACTGGTGGCTCCCACAGTGAGACAATCCCCCGAAATAATTATGTTTTAGGGGGGCGGCGTAGAAGTGGAACTTGGCGTAGCCGCCGTATTTGTGGCATTCATCGTTTGGCAAATTAATTTGCTCACTCTCTCAGGCGCGCCAATTTGACGCAGCAAAACAGCAAAGGGGATGGATAACATGATGGTGACGATAAAATCAATGAGAGAAAATGTTACCATCATTAATTAAAAATTCATTTGGATGTGAAGAGCAGAGAGAGAGAGGCTTTAACTTTGAGAATCCTTCATCAAAAATCAATTAGGACCCATTCTGATTAACACAGCTCATCCATTTTCCATTTGACACAAACCCTCTATCAGGGGTTTCCCTGGGCTCTCCCCGGAAGTTCATATTCAGAATTCCAAATGCCTAGCCGGAAGACATTGTTTGTCAAGTATTTGATGAATGCAAACATATAGTGACCCTCCTGCAAGACCACAAAGCATGCAATGACTACATGTAATGCGGTGAAACATGTATCCTCCCAGCCTGTCCTTTGAAGTTAGATCAAATCGTCCAGTCAGATATTTCGTGCAATTAAAATATTCTAAATGAGAAAATTCCGAAAATTATGCAACTAAGTTATAAACTTTGCCACGAATGGATTGGGTATGCAAATTATATCATATTGAAACTGTTTCACTTGCGATGACTAAATGGAAGCCATCCTGAGAAAATCAATGTTATGTATAGAATAACTTTTACTCTGTGAACTTGCCCCAAATGAGCCATCATTCATTCAAATTGATGCGCGAAAACTATACAATAAATATTTAGTATTTAGAAAACTAACAAACACGAACTCCCAGCACAGAAGCCGTTTTGATGTGCGCTATAATCTTGGTAGCTGAATAGAGTGGTAAAATAATTTCAATAGATATTCAGAAGGTCTTTTAATTAATTTATTTTGGGATATTTTCGCTTTTTTCCAACACACACCATTCGCTCGACTGACTCAATAAAATTAATGGACGATCCCAGTGAATGAGAACTTTTGCCTATGGATAAAATTTTATTCGGCTCATGTTTTTTTGTTCCCTCTGCTCGTATCCAGCACCATCAATAGAGAAAAGTTGAATGGGAATGTCATTAAAGTTATTAGAAAACATTCTCAGCACTTTTTCCTTCGCTTCTGTGGCAACTTCTTTCTATCTCGCGATGATTTAATGAATTATTAAAGCAGAGAGATGCTTCTTGTGGTATTTAAATTTTATAATCTTTGATGTTTTGACATTTTCGACGGCTCATTGTACAAGTATCTCAATTATTGTTGTTTTAAACTTTGAATTCTTTAAATTTAAATTAAAGTTAAACTTTGTATGTCTCAGTAAATTTGCAGAGAATATTTTAATGCTCTCACATGCAGCGTTATGTAATAATAGAATTTCACAAAGTCTTAGTCTCTAAATTTATAAAGGAAAAATCTAAAACTTTTGGGTAATAAGCCGAAAATTGGGTAAATAATTTTGAAATACAAAGGTGGGGTAATATAATGAATTTAGAGGGTGTTTCCCACTGAAGACTTGAGGCTCTATAATTAGTCCTTTGCAAGTTCAGTTGAAAACAAAGAACTTTCACGCAGTCGTTGAAACTTGTTAGAATATTCTATTGAATGAGGAGGTGAAAAACCTCATATTAATAACCATGTCGCCGTTTCTCTAATGAATTTATAATATGGCGTCTAATCATGAATTTTCAAATAAAGGCGGTGTCTGAGAGCTTTCGTCCCTCCTTCCAATAATAATTGTATTATTTTTTTTCTTGAGAAATCCAGTCGATGCCGTGATAACCAAGCGACACAGAAATTTTCTGAAAGTTCTCAATGTAACACGGAATCAGTGACTTTCATGTGATTTATTGGGCAACATGAGCTGAGAAAATGGGTGAAAAACTGGGCACATTGTCAAGAAACTGCCCAGAAGTTGAAAATTCAGCTGAAATTGTGGAACAGCGCCAGAAAATGTCTAAAGAATTCCTCTGACAAAAGGGAAGAACCATCCCATTTGATGTACATTTTCCAGAGTCTCACTTATATGACTGCTCGATAAGAAAACCATTTTCTTCTTATTATGGTTGTTATTTATGCACAATTCACAAACACACAGTCAAGTAATTTTCCCCGTGGCTTTTATCTAAATTTCATGAAGGCAATAAAAAATCCTAGAGACAAAAATCCAATAATGTCGAGAAGATTGTTCTCCTTGAAATTATTTAGTTTCATATTCATGAATTCACATTTCTTTCATCCGCACCTGAGGAAGGGCGAACACAATTTATCCAAAAAGGAAGACACAGAAGATATGATAAAAGATATATAGAAACTGAAATTCTTTAAGATAATAGACTTTGCAAAGTGCTCTCGGAATTTTGCTCTGGACCAAAAGTAAAATAAATCAGTTGAAATATTGAATTGCTCTATTTCCCTTCTTAGACTGCGCGTTCGAGCAAGCAGAAGATGAGCGGAGATACAGTGAAATATGGAGCTCGTGAAAATATAATTTGTAAGCTAGTCACAATAAAATTAAATCAACAAAAATTCACAAATCGTGCGGAATCGACAGGGTCAGAATTTATTGTTTTTCCCGGTGCCCTTTTTCTATGCCATCCGCCCGCGATTCCCCCATGAGGGCGGACTCGGTAATGCTGTGAGTCTCATGCGGGGGCGCAAGAAGTCGGCCCCGAGGGATGATTTCACAGTCGAGATATAGTTGTTCAACACGAGAAGTGGGTGTTAGGATATTGTAAAGATTCGCACGAGAAGAATTGAAATTTATGACTTGTAGCGCGCGACATTCAAATCGATCGGAAACGATTCGAAAATTCATATTTTATATCTCAATATCCAATCGTGGAACACCATCAGTGGAATGGAAACGTTTTCTATACATATAGCATTTACAACTGTCCACGACAGACTTGACAAGAAGTTACATACAACCATGTTAGAATAGAATAGTCGTCCAGACTCCAGAGACGTATATTGAGATTTAAATTGCATTTTTCTTTAACACAAAATCAAAAACATGAATCTATTATACATCTACGAAAAATATGAACTGTTTGGCAATGTTTGAACAAATGAAAACAAAATAAATGTATCTATTAACTGCCCCGCTTTCTCCTATTTAACTTTCTACATAGCACAGCATCCAAGGTATAACATCTAAAAGTAATTTAATCATCATGACAAATGGATTGACGTATGTGGCTAACAATGATGAGAAGAGGTGGGTATTGAAAGCATAACGAAAGAGAATTGTCGCATGTTCTCTGCGATGTAAGGAACAATTAAAGTGAATATGTTTACTGGCAATTTTATAGCCCTATTCCAACTTTTATATAGTGTGGGTGATTTTAGTGTGAGTCGTGTGAGTGAAGATAGAGACGCAAATGTATAATTTCCTATTTTATGGCACATCAAAACCGAATATTGCCGCATTTTGATGTTCATGGCCATGTTGAGGGAAGAGTTGGGAGGCGAAGAAGAGGAAAAAAAACCGGAGGGAATTTCTGGTTCGGGAAAGTGGTCCGGAAAATGGAGGAGGGGCGAGGGGTATGAGTGGATGACGGGAAAAGGGCTAAAGTGTGTGGAAATATGTCTAGGTGAAATGTTTAATGGAAAAGCCCCGGAAAATGGGCACATTTGCATGCCTCCGAGGATGATTAGATTGTCTGGCAGTTCAGCACCATTTCTCCTGCGGCACGAGTCGATGATTCGCCTCTCCAGATGGACATATGTGATATGTTCCCCCGGCCGGTCGAGAAAGGGTGTAAGTTTCATGTTGTCCAACAGAATGATATCATACTCACATATAAAATGGTTTGAATTTATCCTTGGACTGAGAGGGTGAAAGTGTCATTAAAATGGGGTCACCACCCCCACAGGATTTCGTCTTATCACGTTAGACAGAATTTTACTGCTTCCCCTTAGGGGGCCGCGGGCGTGAATGGTGAAAAGTGGATGTGTAAAATTTTCCACCCATATCATACTTTTATTATACCCTCAGAAAATGCGAATATTTCTCCCTCTCCCCCTCTCTAACCTTAATACAATGTGTAGGGGTGGACGTGGGTGTAAAATACACCCACCTAAATTCCATCACTGAAAACTCAATATAATTCAAACCCCAATGAAAATGTGAAAATTGTCACGGTTTCACACAAAAGTGTGTAAAAATTAATTTCTTGGAGAATCGTCAAAACAGTCTATGTAGTTAAAAGTAATAATTAAGAGAGATGGATATGATTTTTAGGAAACTCGTTAAAGCTTTCCACATATCAAGGGGGTTTATTAGTGTAAAAAGGCGTACACAACTTCTACAACTTCAAAAATGTAAATGCTTTCAAAAATTTTCTAGGTAATGAATACTTAAGATTTGTCCAAGAAAAAGCTATAAAAGAATTTAATAGTTAAATAAAATTATAATTGACTAAAATTCAAACGGAAACTCACACTTTGGGATAATTTTCTGAAGCATTTTAGAATTCTAAAAGGTTTTAAAAGGCACGATTTTTAAGTAGTAATAATCAAATTTAGAAAATTTCTTAAAAAATTATCCAAATGCCTAACGATTTTAAACATCATGAATTCTTTACTTTTTAACTCTATCAAATTTTCGAATTCTCGTTAAAGCTCTACAGAATTCGCCGAAAGATTCTGATCTCTTCCATGGATATTTAAAAAAAAATTTAAACACTATCTCTATTGAGAACTTCATCTTCTAAAGACATATCGCGTTACTTATATTCATGTGTTCACCACTATACTGACCGTAACATCTCCTCCTTGCCTGAAACATAGCTTGGCTGAGCATTATTGAATCGATTGCCAAGAGATTAAATTTGACAACTTTCATATTTTATTAAAAAGAAAATATATCATCTGTTAAATCCTAGAACAAAAATGTGACACATTATTTTCTCATTGTGATAATTTTCCATTCGCTCTCGGGAGAACCTCCAATGGGAAAATGTCAGATGGGAAATGTACAAAGAGTACTTTCGTAGATGTCGCGTCATTTTCTGCACTCATCAGACATGTGGATATGATGGCAAAAGTTATCATATCATGAAACACCCCTATTTTGCCAAGTGACTCCACTTTTGCTACCCCAATTGAATTTTTACGGCACAATTAGGGTTCTAAGTGAATCCCTGAGGTGACACACAAATGGACCTTGTCCATTCTCTCATCTCCCAACGGAATTTCACCAGAGACTTCCATCCCAAACCCCTTTTATTTCTCGCTCAGAGTAATTTGAATAGCAGGAGAAATTGGGTGTAAAAGGCTAGTTGATAAAACTTTGAGTTTTTCTATATAGAGATACTGGTGCTTCGGAAAAGCTATGCTAACTTTTGCCAAAAAGGCTTGATGATTTATTGAGGGGAAATCCCATGGGTCAGGCGGAAACTTGTGCAAAATCAACCGGCCTTGGCGTGGAAAGGGCAACAACTGGGAGACAGGGAAAACAAGCTTTCAAATCCCCAGAGGATTATCAATAATTTCATACACTTTCACAAATCAAAAGAGCTAAAGCTACTCCACTCCAATCCATCTAGTTTAAAGCCAAAAAGTCAATAGGTGCCTTTAATACTAACAAAGTATAGAAGAATAAGAATTTATATGAGGTATAAAATTCGGCATCCAATTCACCTTTATTTCTCGCCAATGAAAATAATTAATTAGGCTATCGATAGACATCGATACAGCTATTCAGTCCAATTAATGTATCCTTTCCTTCTAAGGCCCGATAATTGCGTATCTGCATGCATTTCTCTCGTACGTGAAGGAATTTAATTAATAGCAAGATTAATTGTTTCCTTTTAATTTATTAGACATAGGCACTTTGGCTTCTTTTAAGCCTCCAGTCCATGTATCGCCTGGGGCTCCTCTGCGCACAAAATGACTCAGTCCTGCTCTTGACAAAGTGAAAGGGATCAAGAGGGAGTAATCCTTTGTTTCTGCTCCATCTCGGGTGAATTTGTGCCCCGGAGCCAAATTCTGGTTAGCTGTGGTCATATTTTTTTTCTCTCCCAACAATCAACTAGGGAGAAATGCAAATCATATCCCCTTTGCTGTACAATGAGTTTAAGTCTGTTGCAGACTTATTTTTTAATTATGGAAAAATGTGTAAGTCTATGCAGAAGTTGGTTTAGATTCTCGTTGGTTCTTTTTATAACTACAATATCCATATGTATCTTTCAGATATACCAGACATAATGTTTACGACTTCCTTTTGAAATATATATTCCCTCTGTACAACTAACCTCCAGCCATATAGCTAAAGTCAATACGGAGTCATTATCCATCAGGAATGAGGGATATTTATGGGTGCAATTGAAATTAGATGGCAATTTGGTGTTGTGCAAAGAAAAATCGGTGCTTGGAAAACAAATTTATTTCCCTTTTCATGAAACATATTTGATGGTAAATATGTATGGACAAACACCCACCCTCCAATGTTCAACTGTAATTTCTCTGAGTTGATTGTTACTGTGACTTATGAGCAGCAATTATTTCGGATATTTATCTGCGTAATGGCCTTTCCCCAGAAATACTATATAATACATAAATGCTGTGAGAAATGTCCTCTGATCATGCAAAGTTCCTGTTGAATTTCTCTCTTCTTTTCACGTCTCCTCGTCTGCATTATAAAGCTTTCTTTCAATCGCTGGGTGGCCCACCCCACATCTCAGAAATGCCCGTATCATTACATTTAATTCACGAGTGGACAGGACACCCTGCAATTACATGAAAAAGCTCTTGCCGAGAATGCGTGAGCTCGGGTCATTCCTGGCGTGAATACAGGAGAAAATGTGAGAAATACAATTCAAAGGCATCATTTGGAATCAATTATGAAATTTTTATGGCTATTTAATATCACTCGCGTGATCATACATTTGTGCTATATATTTTTATACATCTGTCTTTTTTAGCACGTAAACACGAATTCCACAGACAATTTCATTTGCCAACAGTGTCATATAATTTCTGCACGACAAGTCTGCAGACCTCCAGTCTGTAGGATGGGCTTTTTTGTTCTATGGAACATTTTGTACAATTTTCAAATGAATAATTTAATAAGTAAATTGTTTTTTCACCACCATAAATTACCTTGCAAAATCCACAGAACATATAGGGACACAGGCATACCCGTAACAGGTTGTACAGGGCTATGTTCCGACTCTCATATCGAGAATGGAGCATTCCAAGCCCCCCCAACCCCCAGTAACCCGCCCAATGGGTGCCAATCGACGGCGACAGAGTGCACTAAAGTTGGCGGTATGTTAACGCAACAGTCTATAAATTAAATCGATGTGTCATGCATTAGCTTGATTAGCTCGTAGCACGCGACAACCAGTGTTGGCGACCTGAGGGGTGTGAGTCCCTACTCCCTCAGCATATTTTACCCACCCACTATATGGCCACATTGTGTTTGTCTCCGTTCTCCCAGTTAGTCCTATGTCGTGGCATTTTTTCCTCCTGATCACCATCTAATCCGTCATGTATGGCTGATGGTAATTCAATTGGGCCACAAGCTCCGCAAAGACTTTCAGACTTTGCAAGCAAAAAATAATAATTACGCAAGTTTCCAGGAACTGATTTTCCCATCTAGAAGAACATGCTGGGAAAACCAAACACGATCGTGTGAAAAATGGGCAGACAAAAATCGCGCAGACTAATAGCCGCCGTCACAAAAAAAAATCCCTGCAGTGAACTCAACACAGAGGAAGTTCCTCTTTCACTCATGAGAAGCATATAGATATTTAAGCGGAAGCATTAGAGCGATTGATAAAATTATTCTCATGCAAAAGTTTACATACAACAGAGTATGGAAATAATGCCAATTACCTAACGTACTTAACATCAAGCTTGTACAAAATAATTAATATTATTTTAAATTATACATAATCCACCTCCGGAGATTATCTTTGTGGAGCTGAATAATATTTTTAAAATAGTTATTTTGATTTTTTTTCTTTCCGTGTATATATATAGATAAATATTTACTTTTTTTAAGCAAAATAAATATAAATAACCAAACCATATTCAATACCTGCCAAGACAAAATGACAATTTTTGCTTCAATTTTTCTCCGTCAAAAACATGTGCTTTTAGTGTATGGATATCAACTCGATACAGAATAAACCCCCGGATCAACAAAATATTCATTGTATTTTTATTGCTCAATCTATGGAGTACCCTTCTTTGGGGTCTATTGAGTCTATTGATAAAATGCGGCTGGCGTGAAAGTATTCTCGACGGTGTATACAGATAGGGGATATTGGGGCTGTCGGACAACAAGTTGATGTTTGTCAATAGACT
Organism: Phlebotomus perniciosus; assembly: GCA_918844115.2. NCBI lineage: Eukaryota > Metazoa > Arthropoda > Insecta > Diptera > Psychodidae > Phlebotomus > Phlebotomus perniciosus. The sequence continues at coordinate 43,804 of CAKKOB020000426.1, read as the reverse complement.
TTAGTAAGTTGATTTAATAATGTATTAATAAAATAGTCTAGACAATAAAAAGAAGTAATTCTGTTCAACAATTATAATTATAATATAATTAGCTTAAATTATAAAACATACAGTTCTGTTTTATGCCTTATTCTACAAGAACCATCATATTGGGGATACGTTTCCCTTATTCCGAAACCATGAAAGTTTACACACTGTCCAAAACACTGTTCCTGTGAATCAGCCCCACTTGTCCCTATTATATCGCTGTGCGACATTTGCCTAAACAACAGCTGTATTATGGCGCCTCCCCATTCAGGTCGTTCCAATCACCCCATAGCAAGTTCCGGACATTGGTCACGACGTGGACGGGCATGAGTCTCTAACCCCCTGGGCGATATTGTTACACAATCCACTGCAGTCGTCGGACAATGCGGCGGTGGATCGACGTATTAAGAGGGGACTTTGGCAACGATTCCAACCCTATAAATTCTTAATGATGAGCACACAGGCACCAAGTTAAATATATATACAGCTCTACAATTGTTTCACCGCCTCCGATTATTTTTCCATCATTATATATGGAGAAATTTACTCACCGAACGGACAATGGGTGTCACCTCTGATGTATTTTTGATGACACCATTCCTCATTATTGTGACATTGCCAGGAAGCAATGTTGGGTGGAATGAGTCGGCTGGTCGGAGCCAGGGTCTGCATTTCAAATAACTCACCATCTCCACACTTTGGGGATTAGGTGGGGGGGAGGGCAGTGGGTCAAAATAGCGTGGAAAAGCGATGGTTATGTTTAAAACCAAAAACAAGGGGCGTCTATCACACAAATTTTCAACATCCACTTTCTAAATTTGCTGTTAATCAGGGCAAATGCTAAAAGCTATTAGTGGTTTGTGTATAACAAATTTATGGGTGAGTATTATTCTCAATGGATTTCACGCGTATCTGATAAATGCTGAATTGAGCACCCCTCATGCCTTGTTACTCTCGAATATCGATTTCAATTTCGGTTTCCGATTTATTCTGCTCTGTCTCATAAATTAAACCACAAATAACTTCTGGAAAAAAGGGGCCTAATCTCGTTCAGAAGGGTTATTGGAAGAGGTTTTTCTTTTTCCTTTAGGAGGGGATAAATGAAACTCACACAGTGGGTTTTAAATAATTTTATACTCTTATGTATACATATTCTTTCACTATAATTTTTACTTTTTTATTTATAAATTTAAAATCACAAATATTCAATTTCATTTTTTCCCTTAAAATTTTAATACTGATTATAGGTACACTCACATTTATTATTATTTCATTCAATTCATAATTTATTTATACTTATCCTGTAACTAATTCAAATTGATTTTTTAATGCGGAAACAATATCGCGAAATTTTTTGCAATAATTTTTTAATTTATAAAATTGATATTAGCACAAGAGTTACTCGGGGAGAGATTAAATACAACTGCTTGGGTTTTGATTATCCTAAACTCATGAAATTTGTATCATTTAGTGTTCATGTTTGTTTTTTTTTGGAGACACATTTTGGGTATAATGCGAAGATTTGTTAATGTTGCAACAGCAATAAGGAGTCGTCAGTAAACAATCCACTTTAGGTAGTCTTCGTGGTCACCCATTCACATCCACCAGCAGGGGAGAAGTTGCATAGTAGTCATTCAACAACAAATCGAATTGGTATTTAAACATCCTTATACCCATTTGAGTAACACTTTGGGAAACATTGGTAAATTGGATATAGAGTCCCCAGAATATCGGTCTGACTATATACTTGGAGAACATCATCATCCATTTACCATCTTCTTCACCCGGACACACACACACACAGTTATTGGGGTTTGAGGGAGGGCGTGTGAAGATTTTATATGAAATGGACATGAGAGAGACAGACACTTCAATGGCTCAGCAGGGCTAAACACTCGCCCCACATTTTGCCCCCATTTTGATAATTTACTGATTATTAATAATGCCGATGCCAAATCCGATTTGCCAAGCATTCACTCGCCTCCGACTGGATCATGGGTCATGTTGGGCGCTAATTGATGACCGATGGTATTAGAGGTGGCATAACAACATGGATTGACACGATGATGATGGCGAGACTGGCGGCAAGTTGGGGCGCTTCTGTTCCATTGGACGTCGTCTGTTGCAGCTCATCGCGTTCAGCGTGGCTAATCACCTTTATGGACTCCTGAGGCTTCGGCAATTCCGTGGGATATTGCAACTCCTGATGGCACGGCAGTTGCTCCTTCCTCAGACTCAACAGACGCACTGCACGCGGTCCATGATCACTAACGTGATTCTTAGGGGCTACCACCTCATTTGCTGCTTCCTCCGTGTCCTCTTCTCCGTCATAGTACTCAATTCTCACCTTCCTGCCGGAGATCACCTGCAAACTGGCCCTCGAGGTGTCCAGCGTGCACTCAAGATCACGCAGTGAGAGTCGCAATTTGGTATTGTTCGTATTGTTTCGCAGATCAAACATCCATGCCAGACGACAATCGCATATGAATTTGTTCTCTGCAAAATGAGAAAGTCCATCTTGAAATTAATTCTGAATGCAGTGCCGCAGGGGAGCTCAATTGAATTTACAAACAATAAACTCTATATTATGTAGGTATATAGTTTCTGCAGAGATTTCAGTCGAGTCACATAGCTTAGGACCAGGGATTTATTCTCTGAATGCGATTCTCAATCATATCTATGACACTCTCGATGAGAATTATTTTCCCATGTGTCTTCCTCTTGGATACTCCATCGCATCAATGAATCATAAAGAGGGAGATGTGAGTTGTTGGGGGAAAAACAAACTCTGGATACATATAAAGGATTGATCAGAAATCAGTTAGAAAATTAGAATTTTTTTAAATATAAGAACACGAAATTTTATATAAATTAATTATAGAAATGTTTCATTTTTGAACAAAAATTTTATTATGAATTTTCTCTTTATGTACATACATCAGCCCCTGAAGCATTTATGGCTCATATCTCTGCCGACTTTACCGAATGCAGGAGGAAAGAGAAATTCTGAGAGGTTAAAAGTGGATGACATAGGGTAAATTTCAATCTACGTGGTCCTCCCCTTCCCTAAGACACCCACCCCTTCACCTCAAACGACGGAATCCACGTGGCATATGCTGGAAGCGCACCAATGTGCCTCTCTAATAAAATATTAAACGCATGTAACTCGAGATATTTCCTCCGGCCGCTGGGGGTGAACAGATCCCGAGGGTGAGAGTGCAAGAGTGGGTGAATGAGATGAAAGGTAGATAAAAGTGTTTTTTTTTTCATTGCTTTCACCCACCCTCTCGTGGGCGCTGCTGGGAAAAAGAAGTCTTCGGGGGTTAAAAAGTATTTGGGAGAGAAAGACAGGGTATTTTTTTGTAGGACCGCGCCGTCGAAATTGCAATCGTGCCATTTCCACTGAGAGGTAAAATTTCACCCTCAAGCCACAAACAAGCGCGCTTTTGAAGCAATCTGCCTATCTCGTGTGCATCACGCATGGTTTCATCTTGTCGGCAGGTATAATACGCCCGTTCTTCGAGAGCAAGAAAACCAACATCAACTGAAATTCCCAACGAGATCGCCTATAAGGAATTTTTGTACATCTTTCTTGTTCTTTCTATATACCAACTTCCAAATTGAAAAGAGAGTTGCGCTGCCGAAGGAAACAAAAGGGTGAGCTTCTGTGTGATGAAAAAACAAATATAAGTACGACACCCGAACTCATCCCCATCGCAACCGGAAATCTTCTCACAAAGGTCACAGGAGATATGCTGTAGGTAATATTATTTTGTGCGAATTTCAAATTGTGAGAGCTAAAGAGATTGTTTGCGGAATGAGTGAAAGCTCAGATTTCACATGTGCTTTCACCCCCTCATCACTCGACAAGGGTAAACAGACGGATGGTGAAAATTGCAAGGGAACATTAGAGGTATCATAAGAGTACTTAGCCATGGACACGTTTTACATTCATCAATCAAATATCCTTCTCCCCAGCATAAATGGATAAGGGGAAACAACTGGTGAAAGTGATACGTAAAAACAATTCAAGGGGCTAAAAGTTTCCCCTGTAAGTATTAAATTTTAACCCTTCACATTGTATCAGATTTTGTGGGTAATCCGAGTTTTCACGAATAGTTTAGTTCACAATTATCATTATTGTGTACGTGTAAGTCTGTAGATGGAAATGTATACTTTTCTGTTTTTATTTATAATCTGTTTGAATATTTATTCAAAAGCCTTAGACAAATATGTAAAATTTCTGATATTTTTCTAAATGTTTTTAAATAAATTAGACAGAGCTGCAAAATTTGTTTGAAAGCTCTAAAAGTGTTATAATAGTCTAGCAACTCAACTAAAAGCTTAAAACTTTGGTAAAAAGTATTAAAAGATCAAGAATTGACCCAAAAGCTCTGTGAATCATTCCTAAAGCTGTAAGAGCTGTAAAAATGTACTGAAAATCATAAATTTCAGAAACTTTTATTTTTTGTTTGTTTTTGAACTTCAATTAAATTATGTACATATAGTACATATGAGAGTGCAGGGGTTCGTGGCCGAGAGGTCTAAGTGTCTGTCATTGCTTGGAAAAGAGAAAGTTGTGAGTTCAATCCCCATCCTGTTCAAGGACCACAGATGAATTCACTGCTTTTTTCCTATACCACGAACCCCGAG
>CAKKOB020000426.1:0-39024 GCA_918844115.2 Phlebotomus perniciosus | reverse complement strand
CTTTACAAATTGTGTTAGTGTATGGGAAAATTCTATGGTAAAATATATGAGAAAAACTCCTGTTTTGAAGCTGCCCCACCTCTGAAGCAGCCCCACTTCCCCCTATATTCTATATGAGAGACGTAACGCTCACTTAAAATCTTTTTGGATTTTTCAAATAAAGATTAAAAGATATATTTATAGAGATACGAAAATAACTGAAGATTTCCAACAATAATTTATATAGTTTTTAGGAAAACTGCTGTAACTTCAGGAAGAAATTGTTAAAAAGCACTAGAAATACATAATCAAATTGAGCTTTTCTCGTACTCCGTAGAAATAGTTTCACTGATGGAATTTGTTCTTTCATCCTCCCACTTATTGTTCCACTAGGTATATATGAATATGTTTTATAGTGTATGATTTAAAGAGCTTTGTAGATATGAAAATTCCAGCAAGTGTGCGAATGGGTGGTCGCGTTTGAGGGTGGTTTTCTGGCTGAAGAGAGCCACGAGCGAAAAAAAAGAAGGAGGAACGCTGGAGAATTTTCTATGCTATACGCTTGATTTGCTCTTCGTACAAATATTACATTTACCATGTGAAATGTTATTCCAGCTATTGGGGTATTCTGGGGTGAAAAATATGTATAACACAGTTTGGAGGAAGCTGGGAATATTGTGAAATTTATATAGTGTCGTGCGCACGAGGGGTGGCAGCCTATTGGGGGTGATTTCTGGTGTTTCGGCATGGCATGAGGCTTCAAATAACATTTGTTCGCGAAATACACGAGGAACGTGCTCTTCTACACGTTGACGATTCACCAAACACCGCCGCAAGTCACCATGAAAATTCTCTTTTGAGCACAATTTTCCCTGATGTGGTGCCACCATTAGTGGGCAGAATGGATCTCGCTCATCCACTTTCTCCATCGTTTCGGCTCAAACTCAAACGCGCCCGAGTGACTCGCATGAAGAGTAATACGATAATCCATTGATTTTTTTTCCAAAGCTGTTGCCGCATTATATTGGCCCATCTAAACTGATTTTCCAATAAAGTCAACCAAACGTGTGAGGTTTTGAAAAAGAGGGGAAAAAATAGGTCTAGCCAATGTGAAATGCATGAACTAGTATGCGAGAGAAAATATAGACTGTTAAATAATTCCCTTTTTGACTTTTAACGCTAAATACTTTGAGAGCATTCTGCGAATTCTAGTTATAATGATCCATCTTACACGTGAAACAGGAGGAAAAAGAAGTCAATTTGAGACACATCATTTTTCACTTGATAATTTCCTTTCACTGTCACAACCTTTTGCACGGCTCTTTGGCCCTGAGTGACCTCAAAGCACTATATAGCATCAATTTTGCCACATTAAAGTGCCTGTGAGAGTTATATATGGTTCAAAGCATTTGCACGGCTGAAAGCTCACCGCAAATTCGTTGAGTGCATAATGTGGGTGAAACGAGTTTCTCTTTTCGGTTCAAATTGAAAATTTTCCACTGAGAACGTCATTTCCTCTCCATTTTTCTCCCTCTCTCTAACACCTTCTGCCAGTCAAAAAGGTTTCTCTCGCGAGGATTCACCATTGGGTGTGTTTGACTTTGATATGGTTAATGAAAAAGTGCGGAAAAATGTGATGGAGGCGCCTGGTGGAAAGCCCTTGAGAAAAGATATCGTAGAGGCACATTCACTGAAAGAGTTATGTCACACAGAAGTTTCTTTTTGAAATTCAATTGAAACTTTTCTTCACTTATTGAGTTTGCAACCTTCTTGAGTCCCGGAGATAGAGAGAAAGAACGACAGTATGCCTGACTGAATGTGATCATGAGGAATATATGTAAGAGTCGAGGGAAGAATCCGTGGAGATTGAGAAATATATGTTCGCTTGAAGTGATGATTACAATTATCACCCATGATGGTTAGACTCACCGTCAATGTTGAGTACGCTGTTCGGTCGCAGGAGATTGCCAAAGATTGGATGGAGATTCTCAAAAGTAAGTGTTTCCAGTTGATTATCCAGCAAATTCAGGGAATTCAGGGCAGGTACGACGGTGAAGATGCCATTGTGGAGTGCGATCAGACGATTGTGCTGCAGCTGTAGGGTGTGCAGATTGTTGAGGCCATCGAAAGCTCTCTCGGATATTTGCTGCAAGTACAAATCCAAAAGTGCAAGTGTGATACTGCATGCAAATTGCAGAGAGTATGTCTTTTGACACGATTGACATGAAGTTGGAAATGTCATAGAAAATTGCAAATGTGAGGAATTCTATGAGCTTTCAGAAGCAACCAAAGTCTTACTACCACCCACCCATCCACCTCTTTATGATCGTCAAATTGCATCCGCAGGAAATGCAATAGAGACGGAACACTCAGGACATGATTTCCTGAAAATTCACCCACAGAGCTCAATTTTGAATAAACTTGCCAATATTTGTAAGAACTGTATGTAAAAATAACTATAATAATTGACTTTTGAAATTACATATTTACCCTGTGGATTTGAATACCTATGTTCTTAACTTTCCACTTATCTAAGAAATTTTATACCTACTTTTTTTTAAGAAACTGACAAAACATTGAGAAGTTCTAAGTTCCATCTTCAAATGAATTAAATTCTCTCTATGGAATACGTTCTGAATGCAACATCAGAAATAATCCCTTAAGAGTTAAAGACCTTTGAGATATATTGGTTAAATTACCTCTATTTTGTTATTGTGCATCGCAAGCTCTTGAAGACTCCATAACTCAGCAAAAACAGTGTTTCCCACAAAAGTCAAATTGTTGTAAGACAAATCGAGGCTCAGGAGATTTCCCAGACCCTTAAAAACATCTCGTGATAATTGAGCAATATGATTGTGCTGCACGTGGAGCTCCTTGAGCTTTCCCAATGACCCAAACACATCATCGGGCAGGTGGGTGATATTGTTGTAGCCCAAACTGAGCACCTCAAGATGGGGCAGATTCACGAAGGCCTGTGTCTCCACTTTGCTGATCCGATTGGCCTCTAAATTGACATCAAAAAGGACGGGGTGATTGGCAAAGGCGAACCTCCGCAATGCTTGCAAGTGTGTGTTATTGGTGAACTCCACTTTGGCCAGGTGGGTGGCATTGGAGAGTGCGTAGGCGCCTATTTCTGTGATTTGCGTGAATGAGATACTGAGCTTTGACAGGATCGAGAGTATCCGGATGGCCCTACTGGGCACATAAGTCAAATTGCCTTCGGCAAATGTAATAAATTTCACTTCGATGATCGAGGTGTGGGCGTAAAAGGCCGCCCAGATGGGGTCTTTGCGCGACAGATCGGATCCTAATACCCAGCAATCGGCCTTATTCACCAGGCGACGAGCATCTGTGCTGCAATGGCAAATGACTTTCATGTCGGGAGCCTTGGAACACAGGTCCGGCACAATGGGGGTTCGCGTAGGCGTTTGAAAGGACGATTTGGATCTTTTGGGGGCTGCTGTTCTCACTCCTGACACCCCTTCGAACCAACATGTACAGCTCATCATAATCGCCAAGATCCAACTAATTTGCGGCAACCGCATAGTGGTTCTGGAAGAGAAGAAAAGAGATTTTAAGACAATATGTAGTAAAAAATTTATAGTTAAAAATGTTAAAAAAAACATTTTGCGCAGTTTTGCAGAGAAATGACTCGTTTATATACCTCATACCCGACACGTGGCCATCGAGTTTGTGTTAATTTGAATAGGTTACTCTTTTGTACTGCTTTTCGAAAATTTGATAGTAGGTAATTTGTTGGCTCTGGAAATTTATTGCCTGTTTTTTACATAAATCTGAGTCAAATCTTTATCAGAAATGCTACAATGTTTTTGACAGTGTATTATTAAAATATATAATTCAGTAAAGCATCCATTAAAATTGATTCAGCTGAGCCATTAAAAGCACATCCATACGCATCAGTTACATAAATAAATTACCCTAATGCACAGTCCAGGAGAGGACGGTAGCAAATTGAGGCGTAGATTTGAAGAATACCACGATAGGGTGGCATTTTTGGCTAAGTATGTAGCAAACATATATAGCAGATTACCTAGGGAAATGCGCATAATTATACAGAATTTTCGTGAAGTTTGTTATGCTGTGGAAAATTTACAGGAGCTCTTATCTCATTCCCAACATAATTTGAAATTCAAAAGGAGCATATTTAATTACGATGAATTCTCACTTTACCAGGTGTGGGATACTTTATGACTCACAACTTGGGTGAGTATTCATTTTGAATGGATAATTAATTTACAGCATCAATAGGACAGAGTTCGCGAGGAGGTGGAAATTTAATTCATGTTGGATTTGCAAAGAATGTAAATAGCAAACACAAAACACAATGATCGTCATTGTATGAAAACTTTCCTGCTATGTTTGAATACATATGCTGCATATATTTAAGTACCTATGCTATGTTAACAGTTGTAATTTATCATTTTTATCATTTATCGTGAAAATTTACCATGTGAAACTATGTCAATAAACATTGTACTTAATACTGATGGAAATTTCATACGTTTCATACACACCAGAAAGATTTTTCTCTCGCCATTGCAATTTATTGTGAGACTTACACTGCACATCAAAAGTTTCATGTTGATTTAGTGAAGGTGGGTGTTTCGCATGCCCTGAATAAATCATATATTTTTCTCTTGAGAAAATTTTCTCTCATATTTATTTTTCCAACAAGTAAATTTCCATTCGGAACACGATTGCACACAATTGAACTAATAAATGGATGGATGCAATTATAGAAAGCACCAAGTTTTAGTTTCATCATTGAATTCAACACACCGTTTCATTCATCAGCAATTTCACCGTCCTTTTATAAATAGCACAGAATTTTTTTACTATTCAACTTTGCTGAATGCTTCTCAGCGGTTCTAGAAAAATTTGTACACTGGATCTAAATCCAAAGAACTCTAAAGTTATTTCACAAGAGGAAATAATCATATCGCACGTCCACGATTAAAGTGGCGGATCTAGATAGGGATTTACATGTAATAGACGTCACTTTAATCCTGTACGTGCGATATATACTGTTTTTTTTAATGATACTTGAAGACAACTTAAGGTTTATGCTGAGTATCGTAAAAGGGCGGAGATATTAAGATCAGAAAAGCTGTACATACACTTCAATAGAAGTGCAATAACGAACAAACACACCACATAGCTTATAGAGAAAGCAAGAAGTGTTGGGAAGCTATCGTACATAACGTGGAAGTGTTTCAACTTTACTATCTTAGCATATTCACTTCATCAGGTGTTTGAAATTAAATCATCCTGATTTTTCTATTTAGAAAATCATTACACATTTAATTTTCTCTCGTGGAAAGAAGTTACCAACTTTCTACCAACAGTCACCAATGAAGAATTCTCATCTCTGTATACATATAACTTTGTGTTTGGTGTGTTCAAAGTAACAAACACACGGTGTTTCCGGGGGGGTTTTTCTTTGCAAATGAGATCAAAGGGTGGTTGGTAAATTTGAAAAAGAAAAAGCATCGTATTAGCTCTGTCGCTCTTCTAAGAAATTCTTGGTTTCTCTTTTCAATTCTGTCGGATATGTATTTCCTACCCTAATAACGCCCGGAAGTCACACATAAGAGAAATAAAGTCAAAAACATTCATAGAAAGTGGAATTGTGTTGAATATCTTATTGCCTGCACTTTTTCACTCTTTAAGAGGATAAGAACAATAATTACGAGGTTTTTCTTCCGCTTTCATCTCTATTTTACCTTTTCAAGTGTACATACTCACTGCAACAATCAAGAGAGTATGGAATGAGCATTTACTTGTGCTACTCTTTTGGGTAGAAGTGAAAATGGTTGAGAATCGTCGGACTGGATGGTTATATTTTCTGAGACATGCCACAAAACCATGAACATTAAAGTGTTGCCATTCATACAGCACTCGTAAAGAACATTCAATATTTAATCGTGGCAAGTGCAGGCGCAAAAGATATACATTTTCATCCATAAATATGAGCGAATGTAGTCACACCATGAGTTGGAAGCAGACATTGTTGTGTTCTTTACACTGCCATTTCTCATAGATATTATCTTACCATCCAACATTAAAAACAATTCAAGTAAAGCCAACCCTTCGCGCAATGTTATACCCCCGAAAAGCTCGTGAATCTTCCACCTTATACACACCATCATCTTCACCGTAAAGAGAGTCTTGTATATGGTTGGAAGAATTATGAGAGAAATTGCCCGCCAGCATTTTGGCGATATTTAATGCACATAATTAACTCAAATGAATAAATTTTCCCACTTTTTGGTAAGAGAAATTGGATGAGATGACTTTTGCTGGTTATAAACTCACGGAGGATCTTCTTGGAGTGGAATTTTCAAAATTGCAGAAGAAAATTAATTACAATACTTGTATTATTGCGCAATTTGTGACGCACCGAGCTGTAATTTATCGTGTTCCAGGGGGTAAAAAAGAAGGATGTTTTACGGGTTTACCCGTGAAATTATTTTCCACCACTGCCGTAGGCTTTGTTATTTCTTCTTATACATCATTTTTGCACTCTCAGAAAATTATTCCAACATTCCAGGGGGCTATAAATGAAATTCAAAGAACAATTAACATGGAATATAGGTTTAACTTCGCTTCAATAAAAATTTCCTATGAGTGTAAATAATACCTTTTTTATGCACAAGAGAGAGTGGCAAGGTGCTTGTCTGAGTTGATTAATTTCTGGGAAAATCTTCTGAGAATTTAGCTTCCCGAGGGTGAATAAAATTTGCAAGGACTTCACTATGAGAATATTTGAGCCTGGGACAACACAGCCTGGGTGATGCAGAAAAGCTCAAAGGACATCTGAAAGTCATACATATAGGTATCTTGTATAATTTCCTTGCAGTTTCCCGCTCTCTAAAAGTGTGGTTAAGAATAAAAGGCTGTCTCACTCTCTCCGTGGTTTCACCAAGGCGTTTCTATTTATTTACGCTCATTTTCAGTGAATCGAGAACGGACGTGGAAAAGTTTGTGGCGGAAGTTTGAAAATCCTTCTTCATGCATGCACTGAATTCGAAACGATGTTGAATGGTTCATGGAGCTCATGTTTAGCTCCTACAGCACCATTATAAGTAGTTAGAAGTGTAGGACAGCGATCTTGCCAGTTAGTTGGAAGAGAGAGAAAGTTTTGTGTATCATCACAAAAGAATCTCTTCCTTGATTCTCATGGTGTTGCCACTGAGCTTTTCTCTAACCCACTTGGTATCGATATGGAGGGTGAGAGCTTTTAGCTCAATATTTCTTGTCTTGTGTGTGCTCCACGAATAATGAGATAAAACAACAAATGAGGAGTGAAGATGAGAAACTTTCCTTTAGCTCAGATACACGTTGCTATTGTATTTGTCTTTTTTCTGCGAAATGCTTTGTGCGAAAAGCGTGAGGAAAGCTTCGCATTGTTAGTTGTGGAAGTATAAGTCAGTATCAAGGGAGCTCAAAAAGGTGATGCAGGTAACAGAGAACGAGGGAGATAGACTGATGGTATGGTTAGATAATAATTTATGACAACAAGGGGGATAATTTACAGAAAATACACGTTTATATTATATATATAAATATATATAGTCTTATACTTATTTGTATAGAGTGTGAAAGTAATGAGCGTGAATTTACAATGAATCTTCTCACAATACGCAAATAGGTCTATTTAAGCAATTCATCTGTGGCTTGCTCTTCATGTTATTCCGCTGGTAAACAGTCGACACCTTTGCGCCTCATACAATCTACCTAATTTGTCACGTGAGCTTTTCGAGTAATTTCAATCCGCATAAATGAGTGAGTACACGAAAAATTGTTCCGTTGACTCGAAAAAATTAAATTGTAATTCATATTACCTACAAACAATAATCATTTTTTAGGGTGTTATCTCCGGGTAAAAATATTTCATTTATTATTTTTATGATTGCTTAGTAGTTGACAATATTTGTAATTGTATGGCTTGTTGTACGATAATTTGTTGCTGTGTAGGCTTTTCTGTAAACATAAACAGAATTCAAGCCATACCAAGTCAATTTATCCTGAAAACCAGAGAGAGATAGAATCATGTTATATGTACATACATATATGGGTTGAGTCAATAAAGAGTGACACCTGGATTTCTACCTCTTGATTCCAATTTATCCATACACTAATAAGATCTAAAGGAATCCCAGAGCGTGAAATAATGAAAACCCACAAATATTTCACCTTTCTGATGGGTGTGCGCCTACATTTCGATAGGGGAGCATATGGTGAAAGGTGATGAATTACTGTAAAGCATATGAGAAAATGCCACATATAGTGGCAGATACAAATAATACGATATTTACCACATGACAGAGTGGTGCTCCATTCAATTAGTATTTAGAACTTGCTGTACCTAAGCAAAAGATGAGATTTGTGCATCCATTTGCTGGGCCAGATTTGTTCATTACCAAATTAAATTAGAATCAATCATTGTCAATGATATGGGGTATCGTAAGCACTCAACCTGCATGTCAATCAATATAAGAAACCCAACCCCCATGTGATGATGATATGAACTTTTGGGGACAGATTTTCCATTAGAATTTCTCCAAACTTTTGAAAATGCCAATATCAATTAAGGAGAGCGTGATATGAGGAAATATTATAATAAAGGGCCTTAAAAATAAAATAAATCTAAAATCTGCTAAGATTCAATCAATTTTTCGGGAATTTTAAAAGAGTAGAATAAAAGCTTTCTTTTTAAAATAAATAGATAAGTATAAATTAAATGTCTTATGTTGTTTAGAATATGTATTACCTACATTATATGGATAATGGAATTTTCCTCAAATTTCTTGCGTTTTCATTGATCTTTACAAAAGAAAATAAGCATTGCAACCATAGTCCATAAAATGTTGCACTTAATCTCAACTAATAATAACATAATGTGGGGGGAAATTTGGCGAAAATTCTCTACGATCGATGAGAAGTTTATCAACTCAAGTCTGAAACTCATATATGTCAACATTGCTTAATATTGGAAAAGTTTCTTTATGAAATTTATATTTCTTCATGATACAATGCATAATATATTCTGTATTACAGGCGGTCTTGAGTTATAAAAATAGTCAAATTCATAAAAATATTTCACTGTTGATTTTTCAATTTATATTGTGGAAGAGTTGTGCCAAAAAATCGACAAACATATCGCAATGTGTGAGCATTTTCGTATTGAATTTGCTTTTAGTATGGGTTTCAGGAGTCATCAAAAGTTTTCTTATCAGATTCCTACAGAACAGAGTGCTTACGTAAGAGTTTCATTATGCCAAATTCCGAGGCTCTCTCCTAACTTGTTATATTTATATTCCAAGTATAGGAATGTTGAGTTTTGCCTGGAGGTTTCGAGAGTTTTCTATTTTCGTGCTCACCACAATGTTTCAAGTTTGCAAGAATTCACCGATGCCGCCAATTTGTGTGTCCAATTCCTTTGCTAAGGTAAACAAACTCATCACTATGGTTGTGATTTGTGAAGCTTCACTGAAGCTACACACATACATGAGAAAGTATTGAAATCGACATTACCTTTCTGCCGCCGATAAGAGCCTTCACCCCAAGCTAACGAGCTTTCTCGCGAATCACATGAAATTCCACCGTCAATACGGATGGTATTTTTGCGTAAAATTGTACAACATTCTCAAGTCAAGTACCTACATCCAATTATCTGACTGAGCCTTGTTAGTCGCGCATTCGTATAGAATCGATTTTTCTCAACGATGATGGAACAGAGGAGGAAAAGTCTAAATGAGAAAATGACAACTTTCTCCTCAGTAGCACACTTGAAGTTTATGTAAATTGGAGTTGCCTATATCCATGAGGTTTTCTCGTCTTGACAATGAAAATTCCCGCATTATTTTCACCAGAACTTTCCTTAATATTTTCCCACATACACCAGCTTGAGTACTCCGAAAAGGCAAAAGTAGCGCAATATGTGGGCAAAATGGGCCAAGCAAGGAGAGGAGAGACTCATATGTTTTCAAATCCTGGGTTGAGCTCAATTTCAAACCCACTCACAACTCATAGACACACATATCAAATTGGGATCTTTTTCTCCAACTCATCTCCCTGGCGTCTGAGCAGAGGAAATTTTAGAGTCGGGCATATTAAATGAATTTTCCAAGAATTCACATAACCATAATGTTTTATTTTTGACTTTCAGGTATTTTTTAGGCAGTTTTCTTCATTTTTCCCAATTTTTTAAAGCTTCCTGAAACATCGAATTTTTAATTATATATATAGTCCGCTTTTTAAACCTTCTTTGGCTCAAGGGACAACTATCCTCTCCACTTTGGAGCCTGAAAGAGCTTTTACATTATGGGGCGTGTATTGGATTTTGTGTGTTGGACGAGAAGGTTAGCCAGAGTGCGAAACTCATGATATTTTCTTAGTCAATATCTTAAACTATAAGTTCCAACCCCCTTCGTTTCCCATTTGAACTTAATGGTATGGTTTTGCCTTGATACCTTGCCATCTCTCGGGCATGGTGTTTGCAAGACTTTTGAGAGTAAAACAGAAAAAAGCTCACTGAAAATGGAAGAAGATCCAGCTAACTTTCCTCTTCGTATTACTATTAAATATGCAAAGGATCATGAAAGTGAGAGTATCTCTTCTCTCCTTTGCACCCACATTTTGCCAAAATGAACTCTTTTATATACTTGTTTTATGCTCCCTTCCATATCCAAAAACATACCTGCCAATACCTATTTCGATACCCCAGCATATATTTATAATTTACGTTCATCTTAATATTAAATTAAAGTATACTGTTAATTGTTTGTTCCTTCAAATAAGAAGATTGAGTCAGGATTTTGCCTGGGAAGGAATACAATTTGCCACTCTCGGCTCAACTCAAACTTGTTCAGATAACACAATTCACTTTTAACGAGAGAGAGAAAAGCTTCAAGCGCAAATACGCTAAAGCTCACAGCTCCATAAGTATAATTAAATGGAGTTACATGGAAGTTTTAATCGCTTTCCAGTTAGTGCAACTAACGGCGGATTTATTCCTTTTTTTCCATTTGGTTATCCTCATAAATTTTTTATATATTTTTATATTTTAAAACTTCCTTTGGTACATCCTTACTTTACCATGAAGGGAGAGTAGTATCCCACAATTAGATAATAAATAAAGTTTCAATATTCCTAATTTTTCACTTAATCCAGACCTTAAATTTTTAAAAAAACACTCAAGTTTTTCTTGTCTGATGCTGTCTAAAAAAAATATAAGTCTTCTGTCCTTTCGTGATGCACTCTTCATAGCTATAAATACAATTTTCTTACAGTATCCCGGAAGATAACATCTCTCCTTCAGCTGAAACGCAAAGTAGTTCATCTCGTAAAAAAATATAGATACAAGCGCATGCAGCGAGCTTTCTCCAATTCATCGCAATTTATTTTCCGTGGCGAGAAAAAAACTCTACGTGTTTTTTCGAGTATATACTTGTTATTTTCTTCATTTGCAATAATGTTAAAAGTCAAGTGGAGGCACGCTCGAGTCCGGACCGTCTCTTTTCTATGCAGTCAAAGTGGGAGCTCTATGGTTTGAGGTTGTGGATGTTTCCGGTCACAGGTCCCTTTGTTCGATTCCATTAAACCCATTCTGCGAGCTTTCCACCGACTTTTACCCGCTGTCTCGCTTTTCCGACTATAACGTTGGCGAGGCAAAAAGATTTCCATGGCTATACACGAGTTCAGTGAGTTTGAAAAATTTCCTGCGGCAAAGAATTCACATTCACGGTTAAGAGAGGATGGCAAAATATAACAGAGTATAGTTTCCTTTCTCCTCCGATTATGATTATATATATCAGACAATAATTTTAATTATCTTTAACCCTTTGACGACCATTGAGTCGTAAAAGATCTATAGAGGAATTAATAATTTCCGATATTTTTCATTCTCTTATGCCTACGAATGAATCAAATATTATATAAAGAGGAAAAATATACAATGGAAAAGAAATTTTTATATGATAATAATTTTCTATACAATTTATTCAATATCTTGCTTAATGTTAAAAGACTTTCAAGTGTGAATTATAGTGGATAAACTTTAACATCCACTAGTACTAAAATCTACGATTCATGGGGATAATTTCTGGTGTATGTACAATAAGAGCATACAATTTATGAAAATATAAAGTGAGTGTCATAGGGAGAGAATTTCAATTGGGAGGTTATTATGGTAAACCACCCCCTGTTGCCGAGGGTGTGCATACATTGTTTAGGGCGCTGTCTAATGTGCAAGTTCATGGACTTCCTGCTAAAGTGGTGGAGTTGAGAAAATTTCCCCCTTAATTTTACACATGGGTGCGAAATAAGTGTATGCAAATTGATAAAATATCAAATATCATATGCCATTGCACTTATTTATGTATGTATGTATATAGGTATTGCATCTGAGCGGAAAGACTACGTGGGATTCAAGAGTATAATATCTCTGGGTATATAGTCTCCCTGCATTCACTGCAAATATTATGGCACAATAGGCGAATGGCGAAATAGGGATGTTAGACGACAACTACTACTGCAATATCCATCCACTGAGAGCCTTTCCCATGAACATGAATCACATCAGTGAGGCCTGAGGTTGTATGTTCAAACTGATCGAATTGTCGTGCTATTGCAACAGATTTCCCTTGCAAACAGCTAATGGTTTGATCCGGACAACCTAAGGCCATTTGCTCTGCTTTTTTTATCCTATATTTTTCCTTTACTTTCTTTCCTGCTCTACCCAGTCCATAAACATTCACCCCCGAGGGGGTGGGATGAGGTGGAGTGTGCCAATACGACGCATGGCCAAGTGGAATGATGTGATTCCGGGCTGATTTATCGTTTGAACTTTTCCTCAACGACTCTCGCCAATCTCAATGGATATACCTTTCCTTCTGTGAGAAAATTAAGAAACAAGGAAGCAATTTCCACTTCCTTAACCACTCCGACCACAAAGAAGGAAAAAAAAATTAACCAATATCCTTCTCCACGGAACGGAGCAATAACTCACCCGTTACGAAATTATTTTACGCATTCTCAAAATTAGTTGCGAATAAATAAAAAAATCCACATCACCTTTTGATTGAATAGGGTCTCATGAAGAATTTTTCTTGATTAAGAGAAAATTGATTTTGGGAAAGAACATGGCAATTTTTATTTTGAGGAATTGAGAATTTCTACTCTTATCAAAATCAATCATCAAAATACCTTAAATAAATGAATAAACAATGAATTTACTTTGTTATAAGGCTTGCTTATTGCTTAAATATGACCTAAAGCTTGAAACTGACTTAAAGTTGTCTTTAAATTTAAGTCAAGCATAAAGCCTTAAATTGGCTCAGAACTTAAAGCTGATTTACAGCTTATAACTAGCTTGAAGCTTCAGGACTACCCGTAAGTTTAAGACTTGTTCTTTATTATAAAATTGTATAAAATACAACATTTCGTCAAAATATTTGAAGCCAATTTGATAGTGTGGATCTATCTTTAAGGACCATGAATTGTGTTTATTTTGATCATAAGATCTCTTAAACAGGGGTATGATACGTAATACAGGGTTAGAGCTTTCTGAATTAAATACTACCTGTTTAAAAATTGCCTATTTTTATGAGATTGAAAGATTAATAGATGGACGTGAGTTATAGGAAAACTATTTCTCAATTATTTGCAAACTTATCCCCGTGATAAATATAATATATTGATTTGGTTTTTAACGGTCGGGCTCTGAAGATGCCGAAATAATGATTTTTCTGCTCCTTCACACTTCTATATATTTACACACCTAAAATCTTGATGACAGCTCAGGAGCTCTCTCTTGTAGATCCATCACGAACAAATAAAGCTTGAGCATATCAATCATAAGACAAATGTATGGTGCGTGAAGGCAAAACGAGGCTAAGCAGTGAACAGGATGAAAGGAAGCACATTCGAGATATCATCTTGTCAACGTCCCAGAAACATCCTTTCGCAAACCCATAAGAGAAGAAAACTGTCTAGCTGGGAAAGAGGGGTTTTGTGTGTGTCGTGTGGCAAAAAAAAGAGTGAGAAACACCTCGAGTAGGAGAAAATATCACAAATGGAATCATCTGTAAGAAAATGTAATTTAACTCTCAACCTTTTTCCCACTTCGCGTTTAAAGAAACATAAATCATTTTCCATGCTTCACCTCTCAGGTGGGGTTGAATAGTATTAGAAATTCTTAATTTGCCACAATGATGAACAACTTTATTTCACCTCAGTCAACGAAGAAAGGGACCTTTTTGTCTCAACTATATATAAATGAGGAAACCCATTTGGAGTGTTTTCTAGAATATTGCCGAGCTGTGCTGTTGTGAAACTTAATTGCGATATTTTTTGTATACATGTTGAATGAATGGACTTATAATTCGTGATTTTTTGTAGATGAAAAGCATGATTGCATTCCGCGTCTAAAAAACAATCTTCATAAACATTTTATATCTATTTAATTACTCCCTTTAATATGTTTATTGCATTTCTTTAACGAGTCAATAAATTCGAATTTTTTTCTGTGAATTATTAACCTAATTGGAAGCATAAAGCATTATTCATGCAATTTTATACATTGATTTATTTTTTAATTTGAATTAAAAGTTGAAAATTCTGCTTTTCAGATTTTATCTGCGTATGAAAATTTAAGATAATAAAAACTTTTCAAATACCGATAACTTTTTAGGCTTTTGTTCAGAAATTTGCATTTCAACCAAAATAAATAGGCAAGCCCTAAAGCTGCCAAAATTTCTGATTATTCTGATCGGTTTACTTATGGTCTGAAACATCCTACCAAAAACCCTTTTAAGAGCTCTCAGTGGGCAATTGGGAATAAAAATTGGTTTCTCCTCTCAAAAAAAAAGAGTGAACGCTTTTTCCTACGCGTCATTTATCAACCCACCGTGATAAGAATCCTCGAAGACGATGGCTTTTTGTGTATATGTGGCCTCTTCATGGAGGGAAGGACTGAGCATGTTGTTATTTTTCTCCATCACAAAGTGGGTGGGTTGCGGGCGCCAAAGGGAAGCCAAAAAGACGGAGGCAATGAAAAAAAGCTCGGTATAGCGAGAAGGCACATTGTCGATATTAAAGGCGAAATTGAATTTGAAAACTTTTCACCGAAATAATAATAACAGTAAAAAAGGTAAACATCCTCCCATCCGATATGTTAGTGGCAAATATAAGGTTTGATGTAGTAATTTCTGGGATGCCATAGCACTTCGTGGGGTAATGCATATTTGCTGTATATCTTTTATTTCCGCGGAATATTCGCACCAGAGTCACGGGTGGAGAATATTTGTCATGTGTCATTGGGAGGTGGGCCAGCCTATATAGCAATAAGTAGGGGGAGTTGATATGGGGGGTAACTTTTGAAAACAGGAAATTACTTTTTACTGAAAAGATTTTATCATTGTTGTACGGTATTATTCCACATATTGTATGGCATTATCACCTGAAATTCGATATTTTTCATCATCATCTCCCTCTCTTAATGATTCCTTGCCCATGTTGAGCAAAAATTCAACCAATGAGAAGTAGGAAAGGAAAAGTGTGAATGGAAGTAGAAAGTGTAATTCAGTGAAGAGTAAATGATTCCATTAGAAAATTTTTGCCATGTTCGGAAGGCGGTAGCAGTGAGATGAAAATATTAGAGATACCCACCGACAGAGAGAGAGGGAGAAATTCAATTTGTCGATAATTAAATGACCCAATTCCATTAAAACATTTGCACTAAAGTTGAGAAATTGCAATCTTCACTCGGAGATCGGAGATTGGCTCCACTTGTTCGAGCCCATAGTCAATTGCTTGAGTAAATGCGAGATGAAGTGTGAGTTTGAGAAATCAAGCCATTTGCCATACATTATTCCACCAATTTCACAACTAATTTGCTAACTCGTGCCTTTCTGCTCTGCACCAAAAGGCTGATAAGATGAGATTGTGTATCTAATCAGCTCCAATTGGCACTCAGAAAGATGGGCAGTTTGTGAAATCACAAGATTTACTTTATCTATAACTATATAGTGTTTGCTCTATTACCAACGAGGCGATTCGCCCCACGTAGTGCCAGTATTATGTATTATATTATAATTGCTTGAATCTAGTAAAATTATTATATTAATAGGTATAGATACTATAATGTAAAATATTTTAAATTAAATCAAAAATAGGTCTGAAAGATGGATAATTTTGTACGTGAGATAAAAAAGGGTAGTTTCAATTAACCTTTGTTACTAGGTTCATCCTTAGTGATCCAGAGGTTTTGCCCGTATTTGAGCCAGAGGCACACAGGGTATCATCTTATAGATGGTTATTTTCGGACTCCTGAAACCATGTCCGTCACTCTAAGAATGATTTGGCCCAATTACAAGTGCTGACTTTATTTGTATATTTTATAACAATTCTCTGAATATAATGAGATTGTCTCAAATTTGCAGTATAGCATCTCAGTAGGAAAGCCAAAGACACCCCGGGGGTTATTTGACTAAGAAGAGCATTCATATGTATCAGCAGTTAACGTTCTGAAATAATTCTCTTCATGCACATATAAATCAAATTGCATATGTTGCTTCAGTCATTTGAGCCATAAGCTGGATCAGAATATTTTGGCGGCTCCAAGATTTATGTCTTTGTTAGAAATAATAGAGCTTATTGTAATTATAAAACTAATTAAAAAAATTTTCCAATTCATATTTTTGTTAAATCCACTGTAACAATCCGCCGTCTAAAATAATCTGCCCAGATGCCTGTTCCGTCGAGAAACATACCATTACCTACTATCTCTACTATATTTCGTCCAATATGAAGTTTGCCGAGAAACTTGCACAATTTCTGTTTCCAAATATTTACATTTTGATCTACATTCTGACATCCGGCGAAGTACACCATAACTAAGACATGAAAGGATCCAAATTCATACTGTCTTTTTGTGCAAATGCCCATCTGCCCATATTTTCATCAGCGAAATGAGAAGGAAATGAAGCAGAAATGTGAAAGTATATTCTGGGAAGAATCATCTCAGTGGAAGGAATTTTCTTATGGATAAAAGAGTAGCGGTCCTTTGAATAAATTTTTGATATGAGATTAATAAATGTTGGTCAAATGTGCTTTGCAACGAAAAAGAGGAAGATATATAGCGACTTTGATCGCGTGCCGAGGGGATAGGAGGGATGAGTTGCAAAAGCGAAGAAGACTGTGCTACATTCTTTATCTTTTTCATAAATCCATGAGAATTTATCCTGTCTCACAGAGCTTTTCGTCGGATTAATCTGGCATAAGAACTTCGATTTTTCTATAACAGCGACATGAAGAAGTTGAATGCGAGAAAAATACATAGTGCTGTGCCAAAAACGTAAAGCTTTGAGGAAGTCTATGAGAGAAGAAAAGGAGTCGGAGGAGGAGCTTTTTGTCACCCGGAAGTACAATCCCTACCAATCTTGTAAGGATTTCGAGTCTTGCTCAAGTACAAATTGTTTCTCAGATTTTACTAACAATACAGCGTTTCTTATGCTTGATAAGTTGCTTTCATTGGTGTGTAAAATATATGCAAAATTATTTATCTTAGGTAATAATAAATGTTTCTCCGAATTTTGCGATTATATCCACTGAACAGATATTTTTCAATTACGCACGAATTTTAATAATTCATCTAAGCTCGTGAAAAGGCGTTAAAATGAAAAAAATGACAAAGAAATGATTACAGAGCATCAGGTAGGTATAGGTATTACCTTTGAACTCGTCACGTTCGCAATAAATTTTTCATCTCTAGCATCTCTAGGCAAAAATGAGAAATTTCCTCCTAACACCAAATACAAGAAGTGTGATATTCATGCTTGGGGGAGGGGGAGACAAATCGTGAAATTATCCCTTGAAGTGAAGAATTTTGTGCGCCGATGATTCTCATTCTGGGAGCTTTAGAGCTTCCCAGGAAGCATCTAACGAATTTCTTTTGCTCTAAACATTCTGCCTAGAATTCAAATTGGATTTCTGCGTTTTGTGAAATGCTGGAACGTTGAAACAATGTTGGCGAAGAAATATTTTCCTCGACCACCAGTTTTCATCCTCTCCGTGAATTCTCTACCAATTTATCTGGCTCAACATGAGATGTAATCTCGAGTATTTCAACCGTCTCAGATTATCTGTACATTAAGTGTGAACCAAGAAGGTTATAATGCATGGATAGGCAGAGATGTTGAATTTAATAAAATTATCAACACTTTGTTCTTGACTTCTATAGCTTTACTCTGAATAAAAATTTGTAGCTTAAGTAATATATTATATTATAATATGATGTGAAGAAATGGCAAAAATTCCATAAATCTTATCTGAAATACGAAAGTAGCGAAATGAATATGTATATGTAACATGTCAGAGAGGGTAGCTTGAATGAATGTAAATTTGTATTTTTAATTTTATCTTATCCCTTTGAACTTTTAACATTATCTCGACTCAGCCAATTTATATCCATGGACGATGAATTGTCAATACTTCCGTATTTACGATACTTGGAATTTTTCTTTTACTCCGGATGTGGGGACATTTCTCACATAGAAAGATATATAAATTTCCGTCCCCTTTTCTCTATCTTTATCTTCCACTCTTTAATTCCCATCCTTTGACATGGCGCGTGCTGAATGTACTATATATGTCTCAGAGAAGAGCTGAGAGGAAACGACAGGTGATGAGGTGAAAATTCACATTGAATCCATAGGAAATATATTGAGTGATCAATGTCAAGTGACTTCTTGAAATATTATTTTCAATAACCTTTCAATTGACTCCCATACTCAGGAATATTTCCTATATGTATATACATACATATATGTGTAAAAAGCTTCTCCACGTGTCAACCGTTTTCCGTCGCAAGACTAATATTTATACGGCTTGTATGTGATTCATCTTCTATTGAACAACATTTGTATACATCATTATTTTATCGTTGTTAGGATTTATGACATATCGTCGAATAATGGATCAATATCCATCCGACAGGAGACAAAAGCTCTCCTCATCAGCTTTCACTGCCTTATTTCAACGAGAAACTTTCAATCGCATGCCAGGAAAACATTTGCAATCTTTTAACCTTTCATTTGCTATTCTTGTCAAATTATTGCTGAATTACACATATTTTATGGCATGTTTATTTCGCATTTAGTAGCTACCATTATACCGCATAGGTAATAAAAAAGCTCATGTGCTTTACATCAGAAATGAAAAAGCTCACATGCTAGTAAAGAATTTCTGAGAAGTTTTCTCAGACATTTTAGAACAAGAGTTTGAAGTGAATATGATTTTTAGAAATATCATATTGATAATGTGAAAAGTTCTATGTGTCGAGAAGAAAACAACAGCACGTGGAAGAGATGAAATTTCTTTTCTCTCACAATATCACTTAATATTATCTTCATGAAGTTTTTATGCCGTTTCTTGTCCAATATCCGATAAATAGAGCATTGGCAAGAGAAGTCTGTAGAAAATAGAAGGGGATGTGCGGCTATAGAGGATTCGGGGTTAAGTCTATGGGTGAGAGAGAGGAAAATCCGAAGAAAATTTGCTCTGACATTATTGAGAATTTTATGGACGGAATGGAATGCCCAAGAAATCTTGCCGAAGCTTTCATTAAAATAATAAATAGAAGAAGTGTAATTAGAGCAAACACAATACAAGACGAACCTCTTGCTTTTGTGGCATTTTCCCATGGAATTCCTATTCAATATCTCTCCACAGAAACACACCCATTTAGTCCTTTTCGTCAGTCTCTGAATATTACACTATACATGAGCGCTCAAGCCACAAAGAGAAAGGGGTACCAAAAATGTGGGAAAGCTTTCTCATCTGCCAGTGATTGCTTGTGAAGTATTTAAATAATGTGTAGGACAATATTCAATTACACTCAGTGAACCTACAAATGACCAGCATCGACATGATCACTTCGTATGAGAATTGCTTGCTTCCTTGTCATCCCAACCCATTGAAACCCTCCTAGTGCGAATTTATATCGATTTTTGCCACCCATAGTCTCATGAAAGTTTTCTGGTATTGAAGTTTTTCTGTCTTAGTTTTATAGTTGGGGTAGAGGAATATAATTATCAGTGATCGTGTATCGAAATTAAATTCCTTGAGTGTACAAAAAGAAAATCAAGAAGAGCAGTATTCATTCCTTTCTTTATGTACTTTTGCCAAATAATAACAAGAACATAAAATAGATATAAATTTCACAGAAAAATACACAATGCATAAATTCACTCTCTATTATTGTGTGTGCAAGAAGGGAGAACATGAAGATACTTTTGGCTGGTGGATATAAATAATGTCAAATTACATTTCGTGTACGAATGTAAATTTTAATAAACAATTGCTTGAATTTATGATTGTCTATATATGGAGTGGATTTCGCTCTTTCATATAAAGGGAATCCATTCGCGAGCTCAACATTATAGGATTTTGTGGCATCGTAGGACATTTTTCCTTCATGTTAAACACATCAGTCAGGGTGGAAAATTTTTATGTGGAGTGGAGTTTATTTTTTTACAATAAATCCTCAGACATAAACGAACTTTTATTGTCTTTTTGGGCAATGAAAATATACACAAATACAATGAGCTTTATGCAATAACACATATTTTGATGAACCTATATTGGTCATAGGTATTTTAATACAACTTATTTAATTTTCGAGAATCTAAAAGAAAAAAAATAATGGTGAAAACTGTCCAGAAATTCTCTTCCTGTAGTGAATCTATATAATAGATATTCATTTGTGCATTTAACTGCAGAAGGTAACCTTTTCAGACAGAGACATTTCAGCTCCATTAGAGAGAATCTCTCCTGCTCAATTGACTTGACTTATTCTCCTGCAACATTCTCCAAGTTATTCATCATTCATGGTTGAAGAGTAATTCCTCCTCAAGTGGGTTGGTGAGAGTCATTGGCAAAAATTATGAAAGAAAGTGTCACAGTTTCACAAAGAGTGAAATTGGGGAAAGAGCGGAAAATTGTTGTGACCCAGAGTGTAAAATATGACAAAATAAGACCATTGATTGGGAACCTCCTCTTCCGTTCTTTTGAATTTTTCACCCGGGGAAAGTTCATAATTACACCCTGTAAAGATCTAACGAGAGTAACACATATTTCATTTTAAAAGCTTCACTCAACTACTATCGATAGTGGGTCGAAAAAACACTTTTTCGAGAGTGAAACCAACTTTTTTTACGATATGCTAAGCTGCGCAGTAGGGAGTAACCAAAAGAGATGGAGTAAAGTTTTTCACTATCTGCCCACCCGTTGAGTACAATAGTGAGCAAAGATTCAAGTTGAACTAAATCACTCACTCAATGTTCTTCCCAAATTTAGAAATCTTCTGGCATTTCTATTATAAATGAGAAATTCAAGACAAGAATTCAATAAATTATGGTTATTGAATTTATATTGAACTTTGTTCCGTGAGAGATCTTATAGAAGAAGATAAAACTTCATTATATTGTTCTTTAAAAAATTGCAATAAGTTATGCTTAACCATATAATGCCTGATAGTGATTTTATATCGCTTAACCTATTTCAGACAGATATAATTGAAAAATATAAGTTTTGGAATATATTGATAAATTTTAATATACTCGGTGATATATGACACATTTAAATTTACCCAGTTCTTTTTCAGGGATTTAGTTAACTATATACAAGTCCTATAAATTTTCCCGAAAATCACCAACTCTTGCTTGTTATATACAGTAGCGCCAAATCGATTTTATGTCACACGAGAAAGTAAATTTACCCCATAGATTTTCTAGCGGAAAGTTTACACCTTTTACCTCTTTTCTCACCCAGTTCATTATAGACACTTTCTTAAGGCTATGTTGGCCCACCTGAAGAGCGCAAAGTAGAACGAAAGCTCGCCACTTTAGTGAACACGAAAGGAATGAATGGTTGATTGGTGTGATGAAATCAGAGCACAATAAGTAATAACAGGCAGCATCATGAGACTGTTAATATAAACACCCAACGCGAGAGATTGTAACCATTCACAAATATTATCTTAGGACATTTTATTATATTGACTCAATAAATAATTTAAGGCAGTTTTCCCATGTTGACTTTTTCGGTCCCGATATGAATTGATGGCAAAAAGTTGAGGGTGGCCTCAATACATCATCCCTTTGGATGTTCAATCGTTTCGTGTTAAAGATTTTCTCTGGGGGTAAAGAAGGTCTCTCCTGCCGTGAGCTCCTCTCATTCTTCATTCCCAAATAGGATGGTTGGGGGTGGAAGGGACTTTCTACATGGTCGCCCCTCGTTTGCTGATGTTCCTTGGCCAGTACCTCTGTGCTTTGTCGAGCATTTCCGACAAGAGTGTGGGAGTGATAGCACAAATCTAATGCAGGGTTGCCCGATAAAAAACATCTGTTAAAATAAAATCGAGATTTTGGGGTGTCAGAATCAATATAAAAATAACTAGTTATTGGACTGTGTTTTCCCAGCCATTTCTCTCATCTCCTTTTCGTCTCTCTCTTCCAACTTAACAATGAATGTCCACTCTTAAGCTTTTCGGGTATATACTTCTTTTTTCCTTGGGTCATTTTTGGGTTGGCAAAAGACAAAAAGCTCAATTTGGAGATAGAGAAAAATAATAGGTGCAAGAGCCAGGTTCCTTGTCATCTGTCCATTTTGATCTGGACCAACAGATTATTATCCTTTCAGACTCGCACACATTTAATACGGAAAACCCCCCAAACAACTATGAGCTTTTCTTTGTGAGGGAAGTTTTTGCCACGTCCACGAACTCTTAGCCCTCCCTTTCATACTCTTTGGGCATTTGAGTAAAACCACAAGAGAATTTCATTATGACAGGGTGATGGTCTTCCGGTTGTAAGCTTCTTAGATAAACACAAACGCACTTTTGCCACATGCGAAAACTTTATCGCCCTCCTCTGTACCGTCCAAGCCACTTTTCTGACCCTGACCAACCTCCCACATGGCTCAGGACAACTCATCATCATGCCGAGAATATTGAGGGGAGATTACAAATGTCCCCTCAAAGTGTAAGTTTTCATTACCTTGCTTCTTAGAATTCTTAGTCCTTCGAGGTGGAACCTCGGGCCTTTCTTATATGTACATAACTTTCTCTATATATATAATTATATACTTATAATGTGGTTGTTCCTAAGCATAAGTTGTGGCAGCTTTAACAATCAGAAATCCTCGTGAAATCAGGCACGATATGAGATGCTGAGCCATTTTTTTTGGCGGGATTCAAGTGATGAAATTTTCATGCAACAAATACGTGCGAGAAAAGAAAAACATATATAACATTCTTCAACACAAGAACCATCCAAGTTTGAGTTGATTTGAGAGAATGGGAAAATCCTTGAGGCAATTTCGCAGGTATTTCATGCAACATTTTTTGGGCATAATTCCAGTGAGAGAGAGGGATTGGCAAAAAGAAGATTTTCTCCGAGCACAGAAACGTGCAGAAAACACAGAAAAGGCTTTACTGGGAAGAAAAATTCCGGGCAGACACACCAAAATGAAAGAGCCGGGCCCACAGGGTTTGAGAATTGCCACAGAGTGGTGGAAAAGGAGCGTGGAGCAAATATTTGACTAGATTTGTTACGTGTGTGTGCAATGGGATGGAGCGCTTAGGTTTGAGGATTAAGTCAATAAATGAGAACATTGGGGAATGCTTAAAAGTGTGGATTACCAGTGTGAGAGTGTGTTGGGGATAAGTGGAGTGTGGGTGGAGCAAAAACGTTCGATAAGTGTTATCTTGTCATTGATGCTGTAATTTAAGAGTGGATGGGTTGTTCAATGTAGCTCAAGGTGTCTAAATCCTTTTTCGCTTAGGGAGATTCATTATATTGCCCACTCCATGAACTTTTCTCATATATAATTTATGAAAGTGCGGTCTTGGTTAACCCTTTGAGGACAACAAGGTTCCGGACTATCAAATCAACTACGCTTTTATTGGTCCCCAAAGATTTAAAGCAAAAATGTTTCAAAATTCATATTTAATAAATTGATTTATAAGTGAAAATTTCATTGGAATTGGAGGGTAAAAATAATTCTCAGAATTTTGTTTTAAAGGTAAATAATTTTGTTTATGATTAATTTGAAAAGAGATTTCCATGAAATTACATTAACTAAGATTAGTATACAAATCACGCGGTTTGTTAAATTCCCGGAAAAATTTTTTGTATCACGTTTAATTTACAAAATGGAAGAGATTATCTTATTTGTTCATGTATTAATTAATTTAGTAGTGTTCTTTGAATGCTATTTATAACACTACACTGGATCTTTCTTCTTTATGTGGTCATCATGAATTGATCAAAGCTTGAAATTCATTACATGCTTATTTCCATTTTTCTAATAGTATCCTAAAGTCAATTTGTGGATTACAATTTATTTTTCCCCAGGATTACAGCACTACACGTCAGATGATGTGAAAACCGCCATCAATCGATTCATAGCAGAATCATCCTAAGAGCAAGGGGGAGATAGGTATTATAGTCAGAAATAAAGTACAATGATGACAATATTTTGAAAATTTTTTATTTTAATTTTTTAAACACGAATATTCTTTAATTATTTTTTTGACTGAAGTTTTTGGGACTATACAGATCTCTTAAAGTCTTACTAATGGGTGTTTGTATATAAGATAAAATTGACGAGATACCTAAAAGCTTCCGAAATACCAGAATTAGTGTGGAGCTTCTATCCAAAAAGTGAAAGTACTGTATCTTTTAAACTCTAATATTTGCCCCTTGTCCTAGACTGCACTTTTAACCCGGCATTCCCTAAACTAATCTCGTCCATACCTCAAAAATTCATCCCTGATATTATTTTTTATGTATTTTCCCGCCTGTGTCTCATCTATATTCCACTGCATTTTAATACACTTCCGGCGGTATATTTTTTCCCTGTTTCAGTTTTATTTTTTATTTCTTTCAGAGGGTAATAACTGGGTGAGGGGAGAAACAAAAATAAAATCCAAATATTTTTTCTCTCTCTCGGAAAAAAATCCTCTGGTTCATCTCACGACCACAGATGGGGTATGGGAATGATTGAAAATTGAAAAGGGAGCTTTCCCTGTATTTCCCATAAAGCTCCCTCGAACCGCACAATTGGGTGAATCAAATATATTCGGTGCTTTTTCCCTCTCACCCACCACGGAGGTTTGTTTTCCTCACACCCGTCGCCATCCAGGAAAATTCCTGGGTGTGAGATAAATGGATTCAATCTG
The DNA here is from genome assembly GCA_918844115.2 of Phlebotomus perniciosus. Taxonomy (NCBI): domain Eukaryota; kingdom Metazoa; phylum Arthropoda; class Insecta; order Diptera; family Psychodidae; genus Phlebotomus; species Phlebotomus perniciosus. The sequence continues at coordinate 13,778 of CAKKOB020000426.1, read as the reverse complement.
TGCAAATATTTCAGACACTGCCACGGAGAAATCCTCATACTTTGACAAATTCAGACTATGTGTTGAAACAATAAACCATCAGAGTCATTTTAATGAAATATTTCCACAAGTTTGTGCAATATTTCAGCAAAGTTGTCTCAAAAAGTTTAATTTGCCTTTGAGCTTTATGCATAAAATGTTAAAGGGATAAAGTTATATAAATTTAACAATCAGAAAAGGCTGAGTGTTGTGATTGAGAAACTTTTATGTTGATCTTTGAAAATTTCAGTGATATTAACTTAAGCACCTCTGAAGAAAAAATAAGATAATAATTAATTATGTTTATGAAACAATTTGCTTTGTGGTTAAATTTATACCTCCCAGTCAAATTGTCTTTTTAAAGGAAGATTATTGCATTAAATCGCTACCAATATTGCTTTATTTAATCTTATCCCCAGAACATACAAGATATATCATCTTGCAATTGCGCATAAAATTGCATAACTCTTGTTTAGTTTATTTGAAATTCTTTCACAGAGTATATAAAACAATTTTCCTTTATAAATAAAAATCTCTTCCAAAACTGTAAATTTCTCAAGACAAGTTTAATTATGGCGAATTTGAACATTTCCCTTCTGGCACTCTTTGAGCATTTGCTAAAGTTAAGATGCTTCATTTCTGGCAATTTTCGAATGCGTTGCACATTTATCGTGCTTTTCACAGACTCTCTAACCCATTTCCAGCTGAATCTCTCCACATGGTTCATAAGTTAAAGAAAGCTCTTAAATGCGCCTTCTCGCCCACTAACCAGAAACCCCCGAGGATATTTCGTATATATACATACCATTCTATTATGTAGAAGTCATGTGAAGCAGCTGCGATGCAAGAAGCTGAATATTGTAAATAGGTGATTGAGGGAAATTTGGCTGAATTCCAAAAATTCTACCCAAGTCACTGGCCATCGTTTATATAGGATCATTCGCACATTATATACTTCAAATTTGAAAATATATCATACCTAACAATTGACGATATGGAATGTTCTTTTCGATGAACTATTTATTGGACCTTTAAGATGATCTTTTTTTCTATCTCTCATTTCATTCCCATTTCTTTTGCATTAATTTTACATTAAACAGCGAAGGGATTCACGCTGTGAAAGTTTCCACCCTGGAGGACATGCTTTGTTATTTTCCAGGAGACGAGACAAAAGGGAAAGCATTGCCGTGGATTTTCTTTTTTTCTCTCTCCGTATTTCTCACGCCTTACAGAAACAAGTATGTCGAGGTATGTGTATTTAATTTTCACAACAGAAATGATGAGTTTCTCAATGGAAAGATGCTTTTGTTGAGTTGATGAAAAGTACCCACAGAAGCAATTGTACTTTTATTTACTTTTGAGGGTTGACAAAAGCTTCCCCTCCAGTCAGAAGTAGGAATTGATTAAATATTAAGCGCACAAGAGATGTGTCTTGAAATGAGGTGAGGGAAAGTGCAGGGTATTCTTCATTGTGATTAAAAGTAACAATTAAAAAGTTTTCGTGAATTAACATATTTATGTTTCGTTTCGGCGCAAAATAAGTCCCACGAGAGAGACTATGAGTTTCATGTTTGAAATGCTTCCCCGCTGGAGGGCACAACTTTTGCTCTCTTTCCACGCTACTCCAAGCACATAAATTAGCGATGGGGACGATACGAAAAACCCTCCCGGTAAGATATACTATAATTTAATTTTAAATACACACAAGACACACAAGGTACGTTGCGGGGAGCTTAAAAGCAATTCGAAGCATGGTTTCTCATTACACATTAATATAACCTTACATTCTCCTTTAGGTATTTTGTCATTTATCGCTTCCATGAAGGCGGTTCTTGTGAAAATTATACACTGTTCGACACGATCAGGGTGTGAATTGAACTTTTGGACTATTACTTCAAGAAGCTTTTATCCAGTATCAATTACATACAAAGCAATAATTGATAGAATCATCTAGAAACGATTTAGAGTCGATTTCTAAGGGTAAAATAATATGGTTAAGGTGGTGTCTTGACTCAAGGAAAGTCCGCACTTGGGGAATGGTTCAATGAAAGTCCCAATTTTGGGAGTGTTTGAGTTTTGAAGAACCGCAAACTCTCTATTATAATAATTAAAGCACTATCATCAAATGAGGCATCTGAAATGAATGAATAATTGAACTCCAGAATTAGGACTTTTCATTGAGCGTTTCCCCAAATGCAGACATTCCTTGAGTCAAGACTCAAACCTAATTGTATAATCTAACATTTCCAAAACTTACCGTCTGAATATATTAGGTTGAAGGGTTGAGTTTGTCGGTTCGTTTTAAATGTGGTACGAACCGACAAACACAACCCTTCAACCTAATATCTCCCAGATCTTCAAAAAATTTAACTTCTTTTTAAAACAAAATTTTTGAATTCAATTGAATTCAAAAAGTATGTCAACTTTCTTTTGATGCTCGAGATTTTTTTTTGAAATTTCTTAAACTCATCATTATTATGATGAGGCGGGGGGTGTCCCCGAAAACCCAAAGTCTCCATCTACAACCGTTTAACCTTTAGATCAAAAATGCGGTAATGAGTATCAATGATGGAGTATCGGGTCAATACATGGGAAGTTGTTCGTTGATCAACAATAAAGCCCAAATCCCAGAACTTTATCAATCTGTTGGCCTATCGTTCTTTCAGTCGTAGGACTTTCCTTCTGTACAATAATGTAGTGGCTCATGAAGTATTCAACAATGCTTCGAGAGTGCTTTGAAAGCTTCTAATTGATTCAAAGTGCGTGTGTGGAAAGGTCGTTTATTGTACGACGAAGAATGGAATCTTGAGACTGATTGTTTACACATGAGGCGGTGAAAATTGATACAATTCTCCCATTAATCCCTTTTCCGCTTTTGAAACTATTGTGGTCTCGTTGTGGTGGCAAAGAGGTTCAACTATTAAGATTTTCAATTAGAGATAGAAGAGCAATTGCCCAGAAATGAGTTATAAGCATTTCTCCGAATTGGAACCACAATTTTGAATGAAAACAATAATAACCCCTTTCACTTGATTCTCACAATTTTCTCTGGGGTCCATCATGTAAATTATACATATGTATGTGAATATATGTATATAGCATGTGCGTTTCCTTTGCGTGTTAAGTGAAATATTGTGTCATAGTTAACCGAATGAGGGTGGTAATAGATAGACAATGAAAGCTGCTGTTCTATATTTGTATCGGGAAACCAATAATAAATTACAATCTGAGGTGAGAGGTGTAACTGATGAAAGTTGTGGTTTACGGCGGATAACATATGTATAATACATATACATATACCGTTCTTGTTCATCCACATGATAAGAGAAAACACACCGATTGCTTCAGGTGACATGACTCTCCATTTCATTCGAATCCAATAGCGAAAGGTGTCAACATTGAAATTGATATCCAGAAATCAAAGTACTTTGTCAGGGACAATACTTCAACTAGCAGTTTTTTAAGTATAAACATTCGCAAAGGAACTTATGCTTCCGCACCTCGAGCTGGATATTTTGCAAAAAAAAACGAGTCAGATGACCTTCTTTATTGCATTCTTATTTTATATAGGGAATAGCTGTGATAAGTGGAGGAATCTTCAGTGTTTGCACAGTGTTCAGCGTTAAAATGAACAAACACACCCGAGAAAGGAAAATGTTGCAGATTTCATCACACATTGTTGCGACGCTTTCGAAAGTATTTTCGCATGAGCAGAAAAACAGCGACAGCGAGAGAATGCCAAAAAGAATGGCAAGAAGGCAGGCAATTGATTTTAGAGTACAAACACCAAGCGCTTCTCTTTTGTCGTGAATTTAATGAGAAAGAATCCCTGGTACTTTTTTTTGTATCACAGGGATACTTTCGTTCTCCAGTCGAGGTTGTCCTGTCATTCGTGGGTGGGTGAATGCTAAATGTTTCATGAAGGTTTTTCAGCTAAAAGAAACACTGTAATTACAGCTAATGGATGCAAAAACGCTAATAAGGGGTGTGAGATGGGTGGCATAATGGAAAGAGCGGTATCTAGCAATTCATTAGAAATCTCACGAGTATTCACAGCGAGAATACTTTAGGAGAAGACCTTGCTCGGTTAATGTGAATACATTTCCAAAGCATTTTCAAGCTTGAGAAAATAAAAAGACCACAAAATATTAATATTTTGCATTAAAGTAAAATTCTATTATTGTTGCTCTAACCCTTCGCTTTAAGCGTTGATTAAAAAAAAGTTATTTAAAAAGCTTCACTATTAAATTGTTTGCATAGCAATTAGAAGAATTTGCAAATAGTTTTGACTAATATTATTTAACATCTGTTGGTAATATCGATCCACCTTTTAATAATCGAAAATTATTACACATCAAATTGTTTATTATTTCATTTGATGTTCTGAAAAATATAAAATTATTGAACAATAGTATTAATCTATTGTTCACAAATTCAAATTATTGTTTCAATTAACAAATTTAAACTTTGTTACGCATGACTAGTACTAAAATGAGTCAATTAATTGTTTTTGTAATGGTGTAGGTATAGTCACACGAAATTAGTTCTATCAATAAATTTTTACGCTTGAATGCTCATCAATCGCATTTTCCTATGGAAAGCCGTAGAATTTTCACCAATTAAAGTCTCTCTCATAATACATTTCCGAGAAATATGCAAAAAAAGGCAGGCATTCAGTCAAATCAAAAGGTTTTGAGCATTGAAAAAGCTCTTGTTTTGTTCAAAAGCATTTCAGACTCTTCGATTGTTTCTTTATTAAGTGTAATTGATATTACAAATTGAATTTTCCCATTTTCTCCTGGAATCTTTAAGCTCATTTGAATTCCAAAATGTTACCTGTAAATTTTATGTTCAGAAATTCGTGCATGTAATTGAAAGGTTAAGCGTATTGCGCATGACAATTTTTTAAATACCAAACTGAAATTAAAGGTCAAAGGAACTTGACAAGCATTCCTTTTAAATTTAATAATTTAGAGAGACACATCATATTACTGACTGACTATATAGATAGCAATGTCTTTAACCCTTATCAAAAAATGTTTAGCCTAAAAAAAACGTTGATTGAGGGAGATTCTTCAGAAATGCGTAAAGCGGTCTTTGGCACATCAAAGATGCTCCAAATATGTATACACACATGCCTTCGTCCATTAATTTACGCGCTGGAGCTTAAAGCTCTCCGTTTTCTGGCGTCTCACGCATCCGGATCGATATATAGGGTGGGAAGAAAAACTCATTTTGATAGATGGTTTTCTCATCAATTGATATGGGGCCGTGGGTGATTGTGCTTCCTCAGCAGATGCGTGGAGAGGCAACTGTGTGGGAATTTTGCATAAATCTCAATGCCAGCATCGCGTTTGGGTAAATTCTGGGAAAATTTATGTGCATGCCTCCAACTATCTAGACGGCCCATCGTAGCCAGCACGATGTCCTGATAAAACAATAAATGGCGGTAAATTAAATTAATGCAGCATGGTGTTTTTATGAGGGTGTGAGAGTGTGGTGCCGATGGGGGATGTTATTTGGTTCTGGCCATCGAACAAACCGATCAACCTAATGGACCATTGAATGATTTGACAGTATCCCATTTTGTACGCCCCTACCCCCAACCCCATCCCCTCAATGGCGGCCGAAGCTGTGAGCCACCCTTGCCGTGTGTGAGGGTGGAAAATTTGCCGAGCCTGATTTATAATTTGATTTTGAACACACCAAATTGGTCTATTGTGACAAGAGAATAATCTCACTCATACCACAAATAGAGGGTAAACAAATCCAAAGCACCGCCTCCCCCACCCCCCAGGAAAAGCATTCCTGGGGAATGTCCTACCGCCGCCACCAATCTGAACATGATGGCAAATATTTTCACAGCCAGTGGAGGACTTTAACCGTGTCGATTGCCAACATATTAAATGGGATTTTGTGCCTGTTTTTGCTAATGTGTAAAAATAAATCAATATAAAATGGGCTTGTTTAGCTGGGCTGTTGTTAAACCTACCGCAGTCTGTAGTCCTATTCAGCAATTAACTTCCGCTCCAGATAAATCCTTTTCCCCCGTTGTGCACGACAAGTGCTAATTGCTCAAATAAATTGCACACCTAGCACACAGTTAGCACTATCTAGGTGGGGTGGGGGTGGCAAGGTGTGAAGTTCAGCCACCCAAGACAGTAACCACCACTCTTTGTCCTCTCTGTTCGATCTATTAAATCAATTCACGCACCACGATTTGGTGGTTTGAAACGCCATCGCCAGATGATAAAGGGATCCTCAGTATTCTGCTCACTTACCACCACCTCCTGGGGGGTGGGTGAAAAATTCATAATTCTTTCCCGCCACTGAGACACAGACACACAAGTTCACAAAAAGGGGGCTGGACTTTCGCGTCACTTCCGCCTCTCCCCCCACGGAAAAAAGTCTCTGCGCCCCCTCGAGTGCGTGCGGCTGAAATGGTCCTTGTGAGGGCACAAAGGGGGTGGGTTGATAGGGCAATAGACTCAACTGTGTCCAATACAAATTGTAGTTGAACCCCGCCGAACAAGATATTAACACCAAGTGGTGCACTCAATTTACACACCATCCGTTTCCGCCACTCTGAGAGTACTAAACTGGGACATCATAAAACTTCTCGATCTTGCTTCTTACCCACCATTCTGCAAGTGCGCAGACTTTCCCTCACTCACCCGTCCGAGGGGTGAGTTGAGAGAGCGAGAGAGAGCCACCTTTTCCCAGCAGCTAAAATAAACATTTATGCGGAACGAAAATTTGTGCTGTAAATCAAAAAATTAGGGGTTTGCGCAGTTGGAAATGGCTCAACAAGTTTCGGTCACTCGTCACAATTTTCTACATTCAGCTATATATCCGAAGGGGGGACAGACAAGTGCGCCACTCCGGTGAGTTGCCAGAGAGAGCGAAGAGCATAATTTTTCCGAATTCAAGCCGGGCTCTTACTATGCCCAAAATTTACGCAACACCCAACCCCATTCATATACTCTCTCGTGCTCACATTTGAATTTTCCCGCGGTCGCCCCACCAACAACTCTCCTCAATCTGTTGCTGCCGTCAAAGTTCGGGCGTGTGCCACATGATGATATACTCAACTATGAATAGGAGCGGATATAGCCACACAGCCTCGCGTGAAATGCAACTTGCCAAATTAATTATCTCCAACGAAATTTATTGTCACACAAGTTTCACTGAAGTTTACCTCCTCCCACCACCTCCATTGAGCTTCTTGGGGATAGAAGACTTGTTAATTACTAGTAAATTGAACGTACGTAATGAGTTATGTATACAAATAAAATTTAGAGGAAACTGACAGGGGGTTAAATTCTTTCATTAAGCGTGTTAAAAAGTTTAAGATTTTTAGCTCTTTTTTGTTGCTTTGATTATTCGTTCGGTACCTAAGTTTGTTCGTTGTTGCTTTGATAATTCGTTCGCAAACTTTGTTTGTCGTTGCTTCGATCATTCGTTCGGAAAGTTTGTTCGTTGTTGCTTCGATTATTCATTCGGAAAGTTTGTTCGTTGTTGCTTCGATCATTCGTTCGGAAAGTTTGTTCGTTGTTGCTTCGATTATTCGTTCGCAAACTTTGTTCGTCGTTGCTTCGATCATTCGTTCGGTAAGTCTGTTCGTCGTTGCTTCGATTATTCGTTCGCAAACTTTGTTCGTCGTTGCTTCGATCATTCGTTCCCTAAGTTTGTTCGTCATTGCTTCGATTATTCGTATCTATTATCATTTCCACTTCCAAAGATTCTTGTATTGAAGTGTACACCACAACCATAATACCTCCTCCTTGACAAATATTTCAATCAAACATCTCCAGAAGCTCATAAACATTTCTAGTGAATCCCAAAAGATTTGAATGAGGCAGTTCTCATGTAATTTTTGAAAGTACATGGGCTTTAAATAATTTTCTTAAGATATTCTTAATACTTTCACTTCCATAGACGCTCACGTATACTTTCAGTAAACAGCATAATATCCCCCACCCTCTTGATAATTTATTTTTCTCATTCCAGACTTTCGTCAATGAACTTTTACTTTTCCATCACTATTCATGTTTTCTCTCATCCATGGTCTGTTCACCTGTTAAAGAAAGCTAGAATAATTGGGAAATTTCATTAGATACATAAACAGTTGAATTAGACCATGTTTGGAACTTAGTGAATTACCCCCAGTTGGTGATGAGATAATGGCTTGGGGGATGAAAGAGTTCTGGATGGAGTCTGCATAGGACAGAGATAAAGTTTATTCTTGTGTGAACATCAATTATATTTTGGTATTTTATACACTGTGATTCTGCTGGTGGGAAACACCATATAACATAGACACAAGACCCCGCAAATGGGTCCACCATGCACTTTCTCATCCTGTCCATGATCCCCATTTCCTTCTCACCCATTCAACCCAGCACTTGCAACACTTCAAACTAGTGCATGTCTCACATTAATTGGAGTTAAATGAAAATTTGTGCTTCGTCTAGTGCATAAATTGTATTACGATGGGTTGGTTTTCCTTTTTATATCACCTGACTTGTTCATTGCATTACACACTCATATTCTGCAGATGATGTCACCACCTAGCACTTCACCTGACTTGAGTCTGGAGAATATGTGGTAATTAAAGTTTTATTGAAGTGCGTCTTACACGGCGTCTCATCGTCTGAAAGTTTGCATTCTTCTTGTATTCTGTATGGCCTCGACATTCACATACCTACGGTTACTGGCAAACAAATTGGTACAAAAACCAGAGGAATTGTTATGTGAACAAATTTATTACTTAATTGCAAATCTGCACTACTTCCTATTTCCAGGTCGTCCGCTTTGTGGGAAATGTTACATATCAAGGTAAATACAACTCCAAGGAGTCTGTTTTGAAATAACTCGCTTTGCGTGACGCCACAGCTTAGCTATGGGTATATATGCAGAACATATTTAATGTCTTTGACACTGCATAATCATATTAAGATAATTTTTCTGACTCTCAAAGTGAAATGTCTAATATAAAATTTTCCTTCCTAGACTAAAAGATCTTAAACAAAAATTTTAAAAACAAATATTTGTGTATTAAAGAAAAATGTCTTGTTGATTCTATCTCAAAGCTTTAATAATGTTAATTATCTTTACTAAAAAAAAATCTGTGGCACTATTAATTCATGTCGTAATATCTTTTATGTACCTTGGAGGGGCTCTTCGTGTTTCCTGGAAGCAGTGCATTTCGTCATGTTGAGAACTGAAACTGTTTCGAGTTTTCTATGATCACACTTGCGAGAGCTTTTGTGTCTGCAAGGTGGGAAAAGAGCAGCTCCCTCAGCATGTGCTCCATCTCAATTGTTCCGCGAAAGCAGCACGGCTTAGAGGAATAAAATTGTCTTATTAATCTCAAAGTTTGAAATCTCTAGACGTAGTTTAAACTAAACATTTATACATACATATACCAGGTGATACGCGCCTCGACTTGTAAAGCTTGTGCTCTGACGGGGTACCAAACGCCCTGTGTTATATGTAATCATAAATATTTTCTTTGGCAAAGGAGAGATAGTATGGCCAAAATGGTTTATCACGACTTTCAGTACTTTCAGAATTTGTATGAAAGCTCCCTAAAACTTTCGGTATATTGAAAACGTCTGTCAAACACTTTCACTTGTTAATTTTCTGCTTTCTTTCTTTTCTTTCAAAGTTAAAAAAAACTTCTTAGGTAAAGGCGGTAAAGGTGATTTGATCAATTCATATATGCACATTCTACTTTATATATATAGATGCGATATATAAAGATGCAATATATAAGTAAACACACTCACACATTTTAATTGGATTATTCTGAAATAGCGTCTTGTTTGTTCAACATGAGAAAATGCGCTTCTTCATCCTTTTCTTCCCTTATACCGTCTCTGATTATCATTGCTGTACATATATATAAACTTGTTATTCTCACGATTAACAGATTCATTCAGCATGTTTTACTCCATCACACGTGTTTAGATTTACCCGTACCTCTCTTATGACACATGCACACATATAATTTTGGAAATAAATTGTTTTTGGTTAAACTCGTTGCTGAACAATTAACATTTTCTAATTAAATATATCTAACTTGTATCGGTTTGTGCTATTTTGCCGGAAAATTCCATACGCTCATCATGCTATGATATGACAGTCTAGTGCACAGCTTTTTTTGACTTGTGTCAACATTTGAGACTAAATTGACATACCATCTCAATATAGGACAAATTTCAATTTAAATTATCAGCCCTTCTCTGCCCAGTCACTTCCAGGTTTGTTTAACACAATACATTTTGATTAGGTTGGATGGTTTGTTGTATGTAAACTGCGAACACGATAAAAAATTCTAATTGAAATAATGTCATACCAGTGAACAAGTTTGTTTAATTTGTGCATTTAATTTAACTGAGAGTGCAGATTTTTTTCTTTATATTATGATGTTGTTTTTCATTTATTTGTTGCAATTAGAGAATAAATAAAAAGGATGAATATAAAGCGAGAAAATTTATTTGTGGCAATGTGAAAGATGAAGTGAAAGCGTTTTCTCACAGAGCCTCCTGGAAAATAGAGGAAGATAATTTAGAGATAGATACCTAATGTTAAAAACAAAACTGCGTAAGCAGTAATACTATATGTACGACAAGTAATTATATTGTCTCTGAAAAACCGTCGAAATAAAATGTTGGGTAAAAAATTCAAATTTTTCTCATTCATCAGTCAATCTGCCAATCGTTACATTCAGCGTAATTTATTTTTATTTTTTTCTCTTTCTATTGTAACAGAGAGTTATGAAAAATTAATACCCCTGCCTTTGGTTTAATGTATAAAAAAGTTATAGATTTCATATGGTAAAGAATGAAATGACAAAGTACTATGGGTGCACATTCAGCAAAAAAGTATAACATTGCTCGAGGAGAATTAATCGAAAGCTTTTGCATCTTCTGTTGATTTTTAATTAAAATTTCCTCGTAATTTATCCGCTTATTGGACTTCCTCTGTATTTTAATGAATTTCTTGTATGCAACTTGTGTATTTTTCTCATTCGTATATCCCTGTCTCGCCCTTTGCACATTCCGACAGAGCTTTTAATTGTTACCATGTTCTTAGCACGGAGTGTTGAGGGTGTGAAGCACACTTTCCATTTTAGTAATCTTATTGAAAAATACCTGTGCCATTTTGAATCCCTGAAAAAAAAAACTTTGCTCTAGTGGGAATTCAATTCTACAGGGTCAACACCTCCTGCTACGTCGGGGGATAACGCGATGATATTCTGCGGGGAAAACTTCCCGCGGAAGAACGTGAAAGTAGGTTGATGGGGCTGCTGGTAGGGTGGCCAACCGATTCCCAGCGGAGAGATTGAAATTTACAGCTGAGGACAATCACGGAGGGATGGTTCAGTGCCCTTGGTATGAGTTATGGATGACAAGTTTAATTACACACGCGAGCATTTGCAGAAGAGCTGGTACATTTGCTCATACCGGCTGTGTTAAACTAAAAGCTCCTACCGCGACACTCGTTCGCGTGTTTGAGGGAACGTGCCGCTCAAAATCTCTTTGTACCTATGTTATCCATTATTGGGCCAAATTTAAAAAAAAAGAGAAGAATTTGATTTTATTAACACTAGAATTACTGAAAAAATTATATACCGTAATTGATTAAATTTTACTTATACTGTTGATGTGCAACAAATTTGTAATTCAACCTGACTTTTCCTTCTCATTCCATAAACTTCCAATAAATTTGAAAGTTAACTGAAAAGAGTTTTTAAGTAAATTGCATTGTATTATATTTAATCTAAACTCCCTAAACTCTAAAGAGTTTGTTAATTGCAAGTCTCATCGTGAATTTTCAATTACAACTTTCTCTGAGGGGTAAAAACAGCCCTCAGCCCGTTTTCTTGGCAGAAATAGTGATCCGAGAGGAAATTACTTCCGATCCTATCGGAATCTTTTGTGTTACCAAAGTCCCCCTTCAAATTTTGCTGTGTTTCCCTCCTCTTGGCGAATATGCCTCATACAATTTTATTTTAGGTGTAATTTCCTCTTCGTCTTTGTATAGCAAAGAGGCACAAAATATTCAATATGTATGCTGTGTGTCGGTCAAAGGGAGCTGAGCAAATATTTTGCAGTATGACATCAAATTTGTGACAAAAGAGCCGACCACAAGGATCAATTGTAAATATTTATGGATGACTTCCTTGTTTGATAGAAATTAATCAACACACCTATCAGCCCTCACTCAGATCTGTCAGAATAGGGTCTTCCATGGTCTACCATTCCAATTTAGTAGATTAAATGAAATATTTGCTGGTGGGCAGTGACTATACCCGGGATGCGCTGAAGCGCAAGAGCGTCCATCCTGGCCACTGCAGAGCAGAATCGTCGGCGTGTTAAATTTTTGCGCGAACATCCAAGCCGAGAAATGCACTAAATTTAATGGAAATATTTGCCAACAACGCCAACAAAAAAGCTGTGCGCAAATGCGATCAGATGATACTGATGGCAACCCCTGAGGCAGCCAGCCATCATTTATCGCGAATGACAATTTGGGGTGGCAAATGGCTCATCAATTGGCCAAAAACTGAAGGAGGTAATTAATTTTACAATTTACTTAAGATATATTATTATTATTAAAAAATCAATAACTTTTAGGCAAGTATTTACATACCCTTGCTCTCTGACATACCTACGCAAATATGCAAAATATTATTACCAAATTACTTTTATTGGATTAAACGCGTAGCACGAAGCGGCCAGCGCCCCTCAAAGCCACTCATCGCGAATTGCCTCATAAGTACCTATGTATATGTATATACATAATATCATATAGGTACATAGAGTAATTTCACAGTTTCACTTATTTTATTAAATCACGAGATAACGTTTTACATGAAATTCAATTAAATTGATTACAGACATGGTTTTAATTAAAAATTGAGTGCAAAGTGACTTTGCGGCGTGCCCCAATATGTCGTGTTTCAGAAGGGGTAAGTCAGCGTAATTATAAAGCAATTTGTTTTATTTGGAGAATGATTTTGATAAAATTCTAACAAAATGTACAAAACTATATCGCTTAGATTTGATCATTTTGGGTGGAAAAAATTTATGATTATCTGGTTGACTTTATAGAAAGAGAGGGGGTGTCATAGAAGCCTGATTCTCTATCTTCAACCGTTAGGTCTCTTAACCTGGCAATAGGTGACAAACAAAAGTAAAGCTATTTTACAAATTTTGCAAAGCATGTCAGAGCAAAATAATAATTCAGCATATTAATTTGTTATGAATACCTTATGTCCACAATAGACTGTTTGCTTTATTGTTAATGGCATTTCCGGATCCTAATACATAAAGCCAAGTGTGCATATCTGAATTGGCCTGATCACCCCCAAACCACTAAATCTCGACCGGACGTGATCCCAGGAGTCCGAAAATACCCATCTGCAAAATGTCTGTCTGTCTGTCTGTCTGTCTGACTGTCTGTCAGTGCGTACGCGCATCACGGCCAAACGGCTGAACCGATCCGGATGATATTTGGCATAGGTATAGTTGGCATCCCAGGTTAGGACATAGGCTATATGAAAACTTCCCCCACCTCCCCTATCTGGTACCTCCCATACGAATTTACCACTTTTTTCGACATTTTTGACTTTTTGACCACTAAGATGATGCGCTAGCGAATCGCGATATATGATGGGAATGATATGGGTGCTGTCCACTATAACTTTGGAGTATAGAGAAATTCCCCCGCCTTCCCCTATTGGTACCTCT
>CAKKOB020000425.1:35253-46229 GCA_918844115.2 Phlebotomus perniciosus | reverse complement strand
TATGGGACCGATCTTGATCATTAAATACTTTTTGGAAAGGTCTCAGAAAATGCTACAATTCTTTAGAACATTATAAGTTCATCCGATCACTGCTAGTGGCGCTAAAGGCAACAAGAATTTTTCGAAAATTCAAAGACGTAAAAACTGATCAATTTTCTTGGCATAATCTGTAAGAATTCTACGTTCGCAATCTAGGATTGCCACTCGTTTTTATTTGCCGATCAACGAGAAAGGCTTTCGACATTTAAAAACTTTGAAAAGTTTAAATAATCGTTAAAGTTTCAATTAGTTTGTTGTTCTTCAATGCTTAAAAAAATGTTTTGAATTTTCTCAAAATATTGAAAATTTTTATAAATGTAATAGGATTCTTTGAATTTTCAGAAATTTATGCCGTTAAGAAAGGCATAAACTTGTCAAAAAACTGAAATTTTGAGAAAAAAAATTCTTAATTCTTTTCTATATTTCCCTTAAATTAAATTTTCTCTCTTTAAGATTAAAGATCTAATGAAAATAGAATCATTTGCTGCGAAATTTGGTGATAATATATCGAATAAGATAAACAAACATATTATCATAGAAATTTGTTTTATTACAATTTATTTTTTGATAAATGAGGCCATAAATACTCACGATATGAAACTCGGGGAATTTTGGGAATTTTTAGAAAAGAAATATCTCTGTTCGCCCCTTCCATGATTAATTCCAAACATATCTCAATTTTGGCTGATAAATCAAAATAATTTTGATCATCTCCAGATTAGATTTGATTTTCAAATGGGCGATCAGTTCGTATAAGCCAAAATGTGATCAGAAATTCATGTTGTTGATGGTTGAGAAGGAAATAACTTACAGCTACGTGGTTTATGGTAAATCCCGTGCAATATGATGGTTTAACTGGTTGTAAATAATTGCGCATTAGATGCTCGTCATTTTGTGGATTGCTTAATCATCATTAATGTGAGTATTTCTCGTTCACTTCTGCCGAAAGCACAGCCCGAAAGCTTCCCTCTCGGATTTGTGTCAGCTTATTGTTGAAATAATTGACATGACGGTGAACATATGTTGAATAGGGAAAAGCCTCTCATTCAAGATGCGAAAATGGCATTGCTTCTAAATCCGGGTATTTCCATTTCGTTGCATTTGTATCATATTATACTTATCCAAATGCACTTGTTCAAGTATCAGTTTGACAGAATTTCCATTCAATTCGAAAATCTCTATACTTCCCTCCCACATAAATCATATATTGTGCATTTAAGGTGTACATACATATTACTAACCAGCTGAGATGGGATCTGGCACATTGTCATCCAAATATAATTGCAAAATGGGACAAAACACTTGCATTACAGACTGTCATGTTTATCTGAGAAGTGCTTGTGCTTGGAGGCAATGCCACAGATACTTGAGATGTCTATTTGAGGAAAATTCCTTGTATTTCATAGTGTCTTTTGGCGAGATAGAAATATGTGAGGTTGAATTTGTTTGAGAGAAGATATTTTTCGGAATTTATCTTCCACTATATATCCCCAGCAAAACGTGACATGCGAGAATATTACGGTGAGAATGCTTTCATAGAGTTATGAAACCGTATAGAATTGAGTAATTAGCTTGAAATGCTCTCCAACCATCTCATATTCTATGTAGCTAGATAGTTACTTGTACAAGGGGCTATTAGTTAATTTTTTGTCCCACATGCCAGCAGAACATCCGCCAGAAGGGGTGAGACTTATAATGCAAAAGTTAGCTTCAAGAGTGCCTGAAGAGAAGCACAAATTGGTGTAATCCGACACCACCAGAAAGGTGTGCGTTTAATCATTCTAGATTAATTTCCCAAGTGACCAGTGTAAGTGTTTGTCATTGCCAGACGAGCTGAAGCGATTTTCTGCCATGTATTTTGAAACAATGTAATACCACTACTTCATAAGGCTGGAGCTGAAGAGTTTCTAGATTGTCGTATAATCGCTTCAACGTCGTTACGACGCAAGGCAAGTATTCTGTAAAGCATTCAACCGACGAAATATTGGAGCTCTCAAACAGACATAATTTGTCAAATTTGTAGATCAAAGATAAATTGGGAAATTGGTATCGTTCCTGCGCTAATTGAATATTGATGACCTGAGAAGATGCAATACCATATTCATCAAAAGAGCTTTAACCATTTCAGAAAACTAGGTTGATACTTCTATTGTTACATTGAGTTTTTGTCTGGATAATTCATGAATAAAACGCGTTGATAAGCCTAGGCCGACTTAAGGGAATCATGATAGGGGAGAGCGGGGCACTATCAAACAGGGGCAGTTTCAAAAAAGTCTTTTTGCTGGCAAGTTTTTGGAGCAGGAGAGACTAAACTACCATGATATGGAAGGGGTAGCAGGGGTGCATCTATGCTAAAATAATAATCATCCTCGTGTTTGTATTTTAATTATTAAAAATGTTATTAAAGAAACACGGCCTTTTAAAAATACTTCAATTTTACTTTTTTACTTAAAACTGGACTCTCGCAATAGTTGGTCGGAAAATTGATAATAACAATTCAAACAGGTTATTTATGAGAGATAATTATGTATTTTTTGTTGGGCTCAGGTTAAGCTTACCTCTGTTATGGTATGATGATTCTTAGGACTACAATGGGGCACTTTCAAACAGTCATAAATCTTGAACATAAAACAAGATATATGACAAATTTATTTTCTAATTATGTGAAGTAACTAAAACCACCAAATAAAACCTTTAAATTGAGAAAAATATGGCTGTAAATAAAAAAATTAACATTTTGAGAAAAATGTCAAAAATTGGAACTAAAAACATTGGAGAGACAATACCTACTTTAAGTAAACATGCATATTATTAAGACATTTAATTAAATAGTATTTTAGTCTCATTTGCCTAAAAAATGGGGCGAGAAACTGCCCTGTTTGAGAGTGCCCCAAGGCGGGGCACTTTCAAACAAATTACCGACTCGTGGAAAATCTTACTTGCAGGTAAAACTATGGCTTTTCAAGGGACGAACCAAACTGTTTTTTTAACCTATAGCCAAGAGTAGCCAATAGGCTATATAGAGTTTCAGTGCTATTTACTGTCCTTCCACAAAACTGTCTCGAACAAAAACCTAAAATTTGTGTTTGAAACTGCCTCGGTCTATATATTTCTATAGATTTGAATTTTAATTTTTTATATATAATTTTTCGGAACCTTAAGCATTTTCCTGTCGAAAATTTTAAGCTTCAGACATTTTCGTATGTGATTTTTTAGACGTTTATTTTTTATTATCTATTTTTTCAGTTTCATAAACATTACATCCTAAATAATTAGTTTCTAAATATTCGTAGTCGCGAATTTTCAGCCTAATAATTTTCCCATTCTACCTTGAACGTCTTAAAAAGTGAAAGCTGTTTAAAGTAACATCAATCAATGGGAATATTAACCCCTTCCTCTCGAGGTTTCATGAAATTATCCTCCCTCTTTCTGGTTGATTTTCGATTTTCCATTTATGTAATGCAAATTACTTTAGCATAAATACACCCCATCTCCGCTCATAGGTATAATCCTCACAAATTGACTTCGTGAAGAATTATATCCATTGAGTGTTGAATAAATTTTCATGTGTGTGTTTTTGGCTTGTAAGCCACCCCCTCTCGGTGGCTTTCAATTTTCCCTGGGCCGGTCTCTTGCAGCTATTTACGATTAATTAGCATGAACAAGCAATTAATGTTTACTCACCGTGAATCAATTCGAGTCAAGCGCTCGAGACGATCGAGGTGCAATTCCCGCAAGTTGAATAAATTCAATAGTGCCACCGCTGGTAAATATGAGAAACTATTTCCACTCAGTGATAAATTCGTTAGATTCGACAGCTTCGACAACTGTACAGTTGGCATCACCTGTAAAATCAAGAGGGTGAAAGGTTAAATTTAAATAAGACACACACACACATACACCACCAATAAATTATTTGATGCTTTCATCCCTATAAACAGAGAGAGAAATTGTCAGAGCTTATCATCGCTGCAGTTTGAAATTCAATTAGAAATTTCACCTTGCAAAGTACTATCAATATTGACAGACACACCGGTTAAGTCAGTCTCAATTTTCTCAATTCTCAACACTCTTGTTTTTACAACTCCAATTGCGAATTTCACTCACAGACGCTATGGGATTAATGTAATAGTGAGTAATGCTGGTGGACCAAACATTGTTTTTCATCCTATAAAAACACCCTCATGAAATTTAATTACCTTCCCGAAAAGCTAATTTAAACAGAATTGTAAAAATATTATATATTGAAATATGGGAAATAATTACTATCTATATGTATATGGGATGAGGAAACACTGTTTAAATGTGTCCCATGTGTATAAAATATTCATTGGAAAATGGCCCGTTTTATCCGATGGAATTGTGAGAGGATTGGATGGAAAGATATGAAGCCGAATGGGATGTTTTAGTGTCAATTAGAGATTTTTGCAATGATTTTCACACATACAGGGTTTTTTTGTCTGAAAATCAATTCCACAGATAAATTTATCGGAATTCCCTTATTTTTATGCTCGCTTTCGCATTGGTGCCTTTTCAGCACATTTAAATGCTAAAAATTATACCTACATGGGTATCGAATTCTTTGCAATTTAAATGTGTTGGGAATTAATGTTGCATAAATTTTAGGGACAACTTTTCAAAATTGTAAAAAGCTCTAAACCGCGATTTTTAAAATAATATCCAATGAAGATTACCTGAAAAATCTTTATTGATAAGGGGGAAGTGTAAGTAATCCACTTTTAGACGGGATCCTGGACTAATCTTACCTAAAAGAGAATTTTTGGCATTGCTTGTTTTTATTTAAGGTAGGATATTAAGATCAACGAGGCGTTTTTTACTTATAGTACTTTTACTTTTTATAAGCTCCCTAATACTTTCCGAAAACACTGCAGTAAAAGCTCGAATTGTTTGTTATTACGAACGTTTGTTCGTTTAATTTAAAGTGAGTAATTAGTAAATTCACTATTTCGGTCTCTGGATGGCAAGCAAGTCCATCATTTGATTTTAAGATTTTTAATTGGAATTTTTTTTTATAGAATATTCATCAATAATTATATTCGACAATATAATTTATGAAAATTCGATTTTTCAGTCCGATAAATTTACTAAAATTAATCAACTGAAATAGCCTTCAAAAACGAGAAAATGTGTTTGTGATTTGTTATTTTATTAGTTCTGTTAAAATTTTCCAAGAATAGATAGGTCAATTTGATATTGATTTTATATTTCCAACTATATTTAAATCCACATAAGTTCTTCTGTTTTTGCAAAAGCTTTAAACAGAGCATGCGAATGGTGGTGAATTTTTCCTGCGCCCCATTGCCATATCAATCGCATCAATTTCAAATCTAAATTTGTATTCATGAGCAGACAGTGGAAATGCTTTTCATTAAAAAAAAATTCCCCTCCCATAAATTTTGTATATGCATTAAATTTCCACGTATAATAGTAATTAGGTTAAATAGGTTCGACCTAAATTGCACTGCGAAATAAATTGAAAATGTGAATTGAATTAAACATCATAACAATTTACCATGTGCAAAAAAATAAATTATACTTTTGAGTGGATTTAAAATTCATATGAAAATATGAAAAAAATTAACATTATACCCAATTTTATCATATCAAAATAATATCTTTCCCTCCGTGATATTTTTTTTCAATTAAATGTGGTAATATTTGCGAATGAGGGTAAATTTGTATTTTATGCATTTCCTGCAGCCAAATGAGATGGTTGATGGGGATGAAATTAAAAAAAAATTGCCCCATAATAGAGCAGAATAACGAGTGAATTGCTTTATTTGCATATTTGATTGGGTAAATGGGCGCATTTACGAGTTACTCACTGTGAGGTTGTTGTCGGCAAAATCTAGCCACGTGAGTCTGGCCAGACCCATAAACGCCTCCACATGAACATCCCTGATGACATTCCCGTCCAGTTGAAGATCCTGCAGGTGTCTCAGGCCCATGAAGCTCTCATTGCGGACGGATTCGATGAAGTTGCCGGTGAGATCGAGCCTCCTCAGCTGGTGACAGTACACGAGATTGCTCGTAGGCACCTCCAGGATCTGATTGTTCTCCAGCAGAAGCACCTGCATGGCGCCCAGGGAGCGGAATGTCGTGTCCTCAAAACTTATGATGCGATTCCCCGTGAGATCGAGCTCCACGAGTGAGATCAGATCCACCATAGCTCCACTGTGAATGCCCTCAATAAAATTGCTGCTCAAATTGAGTCCCCTTAGACGCTTAAGACCCCTGAAGGCATCCTTTCCCAGCGTCGCCACGAGATTCCGACTCAAATCCAACTCCTGCAGATCATTCTGATACTCAAAGTTCTTCCCACCCAGTGACTCGATGCGGTTCTGGGACAGATCCAGTGCCTCCAGCTTCGTGTAGAAGGAGAGCGTGTAGTGGACATTTGAGATGAGATTCATGGCCAGATTGATGGACTTGACGTCGGGATTGAGCTGAATGGGCACCACCTCGAGTCCAGCCTCTGCACACGAGGCGCGCAGGTTCTTCTCGCCGTCGCAGGTGCACTTGGAGGGACAGAAGCCGACACCTGTGTGCAGGAGGAGGACGAAACTCAAGATGCCCAGTATGCTTGCCATTGTGATGAAAGATGTCCCACGATGTTCAACAACGTCTGATGATCACAGATTTCCGCATCTCTGGCAAAGAGAGAGATAAAAATGGTAATTAGGGGTTGGATTTTATTAGAGCGCAAAATTGTCGCAGTATAGAGTTAGGGATTTCTGTTTAGATGAGGTTGGCATTAGAGGGAAATTGTGTGCTTAATCCAGGTCTTTCCAAGGGATGCACATATGGTGAAGGCAGTGTACCAAGTTTTTTGGGAGTTCTATAATAAATTCATGGACGAGGGGTTGCAGTTTCTTCAGGTTTCGTGAAACTTTTTCTAGTGTTTGCAAAATAATTCTAAAAATATGCTATGTTGATTTTAAAAGACTTGAAAATGCTTTAAAATGCTTTTGTAAGCTTTTTGAAGCTATCTCGATATTTTAAGTTCTCTTCACCAACACTTTCAAAAACAATTAAAAAACCTTTCAAACAATTTCCTTTGATTTTTTTTATTTTTTCCCGTACACCCCTCAATAAATTTTTCACCCTTTTCCTTAAATCGCTGGTTCGTACCTTCATTCTCCATGTGTCTCTCTCAATAAAACACAAACATACGGTTGACCTGACATTAGTCTATGGACAGAATGACCAGAGAAAAGGGAAAAAGAGGGCAAAAAAAAGATCGTGCCTGGTAAAAGCTCAACTTTTACTCTTCTTTTTCTGCACTTCACGGAATTCCCGGGAGTGAGATGAAAAATTCACCCTCAATTCATTCCAAACTCTGCGATGTTCTAAAGCTCTCTGGAAGATGCACCAGGCATCGAATAAACTCGTGCGGAGTGCATTTAGATAGGATTTCTTTTTTTTACCACCATCAACATCATTTACTTGGGCATCGACTGTGTCTCTCAGCGTGCAAAAGAGAGGAGTCAACGAAGCACGAACCACAGTCGAGTTGTATTTGCTGCCAAGTCGCCCATTTGCGTCAACCCATTGCGCTTAATTTATGTGAAAATGGGCGCCTTTGAGCCCCAAAAACTTCCCCTCATACATGATCCTAAAAGCTCACCAAGAGTAAATTGACCATCTCGAGCCCAAAATGGAGAGACAACCACTTTAGATGATGAGGATGGCTTCTCTGTTTCACTATCATTAAGCTGTCAACATTTTAATTTCATCTCGAAACTTTACAAGCTTTGCAAAGCTTTACACAAAAACAGCTCCTTTGCAGTTCATCCACGTTCCTTCTGTGCAAGTAATTTTCTGGCTAGCATTAGATAAAAGAAATAATCTTGGGTGGAAAAATAATGAAAATAGTTGGGATTTCCTTTGTATTGCAACTTTTCTAAGATTTTCCCTTATTCCAGTGCTTTTCCACATGAGAGCTTAATGGGAAACAATGGCGAGTCGCGTGATTGTTCAATTTGAAAAGGTGAAAATGGCAAAAGGCACTCAATTTATCCTATCAATTTTCTCCCTCTGAAAATCAATGCTTAGGATGGATATTCGCGATACCAAACAGATCCATTTAAATCATGAATATTCATTGGGAAAATTATTTTTTTTTCAGTCAAACAACAATGAGCTTTTAATGCAGAAATGTCAAAGCCCGCGCATTTTTTTCACAATTCAAGCTGCACTAGTTAAACTGCATTTAATATAAACAAAAGAGGAAAAACGGGGTGGAGGGAAAGTATAGAATTAATCACGTTTTCCGCCAATACCTCCCATATTCAACAATATCCATGAAAAAACCAGCTCTATTTTCAATTTGATCCACTATGATGAAGTATTTAAGGTTTAGAGAATGCAATTAAAATTGAGTAATTAATTTCATACAAAACATTCATATATGCGATTTACTGGAGCAACAATGCAGAAACATCCGGGTAATATTTTATATAAAGCCAATGCATTGAGAAAATCGCTTTGAATTTGTGCTTGAGTTATCAATTTAGCTATTCTGTCTGTAAACACTGATAAATGTTTTTGAGAATCGCACAAGAGGAAAACTTTGGCATTTATGGCAACTTTGCCAAGTTTTAAGCCTTAAGTTCTCAATGAATGTCTATCGTTTAGGTTATATTATAGATTCGAAAATGCAAGGGGCGGTTAATCCAACATTTAAAGTTACAATTATATTAACTAGAAGTATGGTCATACACCCAATAAAGAATGGGTCCGCATTTACGGGATGATTCCGCCATTTTTCAGAAGTCATAAAGATGACTTCTGATTATGATGATTTTGATTATTTGTAATTTGAAGGTCTGCTTACGAGTTTTAATATTCATTCTCGCGTGATTTGTCCACTTTTTCTTCCATTTTATTGTTAACCTTTCAACGACGTTTGTAACTAAAGTAGCAATAAAATGTATCTGAAAAACATGAACATTTTCTTAGATAATGAAAATTAAAGTGTTAATTTAAATTAACACGATTTTTATGGATATAGTTTCCTCTTTTTTATATTTTTTTTATTTTGTTCATGTGTATTTCCAGTGCCTTATAAGAGCATCAATCTTAACTAACAAATCAAACGAGAAGATACTTTTAAACAGTGATTGTATAAAATGTCTTACGACGCTTCGCTTTACGTGAAAAGTAATAATTTTAACAAATTTTACGCAAAACTCTTTCTTGATGAATTCGGCAAGAAGTGGATAAATTTACGAGATGATGGAAAAGATTCCTTCTTGGATATTGGGAGTGGACCTGGAAATACAGTTAGGGAAGTGATCTATCCTCGTCTTCCTGAGAACTTCTCCAGGCTCGTCTGCTCGGATAAATCAAGGTCAATGGTTGATCTGCAAAGGAAGGAGTTTCAGGGTATCGATCGCGTGTCTTGTGAAGTTCTCGACATCGAATCAGTGGATGAGGCGACGGTTGAGAGACTTGGAACTTTCGATCATATCACCTCATTCTTCTGTCTAATGTGGTGCGATCAGCAAAAAGCTATGGACAATATCTACAAGTTACTGAAACCCGGAGGAGATTGTTTTCTTGTAATTGTGGTAGATGGTCCGGTGTCTGATGCTCTATTCTCGGTGGTGGAGAAACCCCGATGGAAGGAATATTTCATCGGATGGCAGGATTTCTATAAATACCCATACAAAAATGTGGCCAATCCCAAAGGCATGGGACTGAAATTCATGGAAAAGGCAGGATTTGTGGACACAAAAGCCGAATTAAGTTGCAATGGCGTAGAGTTTAGATGCAACGAGGAAATGGAGAATTTTCTGCGATCAATTCCTAATAATTTCTCCAAGGAAGTGTCCTCGGAAGAAGAGGAGGAAATTTTCCAAGAACGTCTACAGTGCTTTGATAATTTCCAACTGGGACATTATCGTGATAATACTGGAAAGATAAATAAACCAACTACCCGCTTGATTCTGTATGGAAAGAGAGAGAAGTGAAGCCCATTTACGCCCACTAATGATATTGCATAGATATCATTATACCCAAGGGGGAGATATTATGAACAGAAATGGTGTACATTTGAATTGAAGTGTGCGAGAGCTTTAGAAAGTGGAGTGGAAGTGCTAAGGAATTTTGAAAACTTCCAATGAAGAACAGGAGCTTTGGGAAGTTTTTCCAGAGCTTTAAAATTCTTGAACAGCTTTTGGAAAATTCCAGGAGCTTTAAGGAAATTTCGAAAGTTTGAAAAATATAAGTTTGATCAAGTGAAAGCTTTCTAAATTCCTGTAAAGAATTGTTAAAATTTACGAGCATTTAAAAAAAAACTAGAAATTTTGTGAAGCATTTGGATATTCTTAGAGTTTTGAAGCTCTCGCTAATCTTTTGAGAACTCTTGAAAGCTTTCACATATTTTCATAAAGCTTTTTTAAGCTTTTGAAAGTTTTTTATAAGGCTTTCTAAGAAAGTATTCTTAGAAAAGCTTTTAAGAGAACTTTAGAAAGCTTCATTAGAAAGCTCTAGAAAACTTCCTTGAAAAGCTCTAAATAGAAAGTTTATTTTAGAAAGCTTCCTTATGAAAGCTCTAGAAAGCTTCCTTAGAAAGCTCTAGAAAACTTCCTTAGAAAGCTCTAAAAAGCTTCCTTAGAAAGGTCTAGAAAGCCTTCTTAGAAAGCTCTAGAAAGCTTGCTTGAAAAGCTCTAGAAATCTTTCTTAGAAAGTTTCTTTGGAAAGCTTTAGTAAACCATAGAAATTTTTTTTAGAAAGTTCTATTTTTTAGAAAGTTATGAAAAGCTTCCTTAAAAAGCTTTAGAAAGATTTCTTAATAAGATTTAGAAGGCTTTAGAATAGAAATTGAAAGTTTCCGAATTAGAGTTTTGGGAAGCTTTTTTAGGAAGCTTTTTTGTGGAAGTGTTGGAAGTGGTGTACGCCTTTTAACCCAT
>CAKKOB020000425.1:20821-35153 GCA_918844115.2 Phlebotomus perniciosus | reverse complement strand
GTAATGCAATTCGCTTATCAGCTGAAACTTGGTGGTAAAGAGTAGAGTCGAAGTGTGACCGTATTTGGAATCCACAGCGACCCTTGAAACTACACGATATACTCATGAGGGTCGCTGTGGATTCCATATACGGTCACACTTCGACTCTACTCTTTACCACCAAGTTTCAACTGATAAGCGAATTGCATTACATCCCGAGGTGGCCCACCGAATCCCAGCTTGCAAAGCTAAACTTGGCGTGTGCTTTGCCATTTTTATTAAAGCTTTTTTAATACTTTGAAGTTTTTTTTTATATAGCTTCATCCCCACGGCAAGCATTCAATGTGCTTCATTAAAATTTTTATAAAGTCAAACAAAAACACTTTGGTAAAACTTCCCGAATAGAAAAATCCTCTCCCTCTCGCTGGGAGAAACCATATATAGCGTTCAGAGCTTTTACAAAGCTTTTGTCAGTATTCTCATCTTCACAGCGCTTAAAACATGAATTGTTTGTGCGGGATTCAGCCCAGGATGGCTATAAAAATGCCAAGAACAATGAGGACTGAAAATCTCATATGTGGATGATGGTGAAAGATGAGTGAAAGCTCTGGCAAAATGCGCTTATTGTCTTGGGATGGGGGTGGAAAGGGTTTCATTCTCTGACTTTCTTTGCACACCCCCAAATGGAATGTGATGGTGGCAATTTGGAGGCGCGCTCAAGAAATGATCAGAAATAGAAAAGGGGATTTTGAGTGATTGACATGAGGAGCAATTCTTTGGCTGTGAAATAATAAAATCACTCCGACTTACCAGCAGTTTTGGCGGCATGTCAGCAAATTGGACGACAGATGAAAGGATCCTCCGCGGCAATTTGCACGTTCCAGCCTGCAAAACAAAGAGAAAGCGCGCCATTCAGTTTGTGCAGAATTTTCCCCAACTATTCTCTCTTTTTTGCTTTGACGCTGTATTTTTAGCCAGGCATGACTGTCGCTCGGGAGTCGTTTCGTTTGTTAACAAGTTAAATTAACATTCTGTGCATTTCAGCACGCACCTTGTCCGACAACACAATCACCACCACTTCCAACTTCTTGGGGCGACACGATCCATGGGGCGAGAAGAGAAAGGCCAGTCTCTAATCTCATGCATGGCATGTTCAACTATTTTCCCGTCCATCGAAAACCCCCGAGACGTGTTTTTTTCCTCTTGTGAGCAACCTGAGGGAAAAGTGTACAATTTTCACCCTCAATTTCTCGTCGCCATGAAAAGTTTCTTAGAGGACGCATTTTCCCTCAAGCTGAGGTGAAATTTATCGCCATAACTTCGTGAGTAGAAAATTCTGTTGAATTTTGAATTAATGGACACACCAAATGGGAATTAAATAATTGAGAGTGTGGCGATAAAAGTGCTGTCGAAGGATACCCCCCACATCATAATGTTTAATTTTTATGACAGACCAACATTCTTTTTCGGGGGTCTCGTGGGCGAGGAGTCTAACAAATGGCCAAAAAACAACATTATGGCCCGAGGGTTACCCATATGAGAAAACTTTTATACAAACGCAAAGATATTCGAATGGAGTGAGATGCAATTCTCGCAAGAATGAGTTTCACAAGTCTCTATTCATGTTTAAAAGGTTTCCTTATTCTTCTTATCTAGTTTAATAGATAAATCAGGATATATTCTGGTTATCCAAAAAAAATTATCTAATGAAAATATATTTAAAAAGACTTAAGATTTTATAACAGTTATCCAGTTTTTTTGTTATAAAAGTTTTTTTTTATCCAGGATCTTTTATCTGCTAGGAAATTTTCTGGTTAAAAAGAATTTTCGACTAATCGTTCAGGTTTCTAGAATAGAAGAATTTCTCCATGAATAAAATGCTACCTAATCTATAGGATATCTAGGATAATCACATTATTATTACAGTTATCCTGATTTTTTTCTAGTATAGAAAAATTCCTTTCTTCCTTTTTAAAAGACGTTTTTAATACTCAGGCTATTATTTGTTTTATTTTTTCACATTTTTGGAAAACTTTCTAATATAGGATACCTACGACTTTGATCTCCTTTATAATTCAAAATATTTTTATATGGTCATAAACATTTGTACATTTTTCGTAATTGGAAAGCCAATCAACCAAAATTAAGCATAAAAATTAAATTACATCTCTTATGGTAATTACGTATACAGAATAACCATTTTATACACACATTTAATGGAATGTCAATAGGAAAATGTGCACAATTTCCACCAAATATTTCACTGGGAGCTTAATCTGTGATAGTTGGAGGATTTAGCCTGTATGGAATTCTCTCTGTGATCCCCTGGAAAATGCGAGGCGCAAGTAAATCCCAAGTCGGAAGTCCATGGAGGGATGTTGTCTGACTTCGACACGAAATTCCCTCCGGAGCACCATTGTTGGCGTGTTTGTTGCGTGAGGGGGTGAAATTTCTGGTGGGATTTTGTGTTAATGTCTAGGGGTGAAAGCTCATGGAATTGTATTCGCAATCACACACACAAATTTATGCTAATTCTATGCATGGCAGACATCAATTCCTGCAGATTAACATTTTTCACTGGCGCGGTCCTGGCGAAAATGGTCATTTAGACAGGCCTGTCGCTTTCATTTTCACTCTCGTATTTGGGTGTCACAATTTATTCTTCCCTTCCGGATGCCCTCCAGTTGTGTTTTTCCACCGGAAAAAATCACACTCACTTTTTTTTTGCACAAGCCCAGAGTGAAAAATCCATAGATGAGAGAATGTTTAATCATATATTCCACAGCAAACGCATTTAAAACTTGAAAAGTTTTTTTTTGGTAGGACACTTTGGCAAAACCAGCCCCATTTCGGGGTTGTTTTAATCACTTTCTTGAGTCAAAAAAAAAAATGAACTGGACATACCAAATTTCATTTCACTGGCTCAGTCTAGGATTATTCATCAGGGTTTCTTCATCAGTTTAGTTCAACTCTGTTTCAACAACTCTGTGGGTGGTATTAGAATTGCACATGGTCGGAATATGAAAACGGAATTCCACTGGTGATTCAAGTGATTAGCCGAATCCCTTTTGTCTCTATTGAGTATGAAGAGGATATGAAGCTCGTTTGTGGTCATTTTTGTGTCCATCTCACGCTCTTGACGCCTTCACACGGCCGTTATTCTCTGGCCTATGAAAAATCATATATACCACACGGGCTCAGGATAGACAAAGGTGAACAAAAGGGCGAAGAAAACGAAATAAGAGCGTCTGAAGATGATAAGATAGTTTGAGGATGGGTGAAGAGAAAAATGTGTCATAAAATATTCTATGAGAGCGCCTTTTTTGGTATTCTATCTCCGGATGGTCGTGACAATAGCAGCAAACAAAGGACATCCCGCGGGATACTTCTGTGGCTGCCCAGGGTGACAAATTGCAGAGTCAGAAGAGAGAGAGAGAGGCCTAAAAGAATGGCCCAAAGACAAATGGGTGATGAACAAAAAATGTCTTGTTTCTCGAGAATCACTTTTGGACTCACACAGAGATTTGGGACGCGCAAAGTGACAAACCGTGTTCCCTCCACACATTTCTCGCCTCTTCGGAGATTCTCAAGAACTGATAACATCCCTCATTTTCCTAAAGTCAAGGGTGAGGCAAATCTCTCAAACTTTAACCACAATCTCATTGGGCACAGCGGGTGACCCATACTGATTGTCGATGTGCCCTAAGAAGTCCTCCAAGTCCACCTTTTACGCCTCTGCTCGAGATTCGAGGCAATTTCGAGGCAATTTGACTCCATTGATTGATCACCATGTATCAAAATATTGTTTTAGGACGCACAGCCAGAAAGAGTTGCCCACGAGGACTTCCTGTCGCCCAGGCCAGAAAAAAGCATTTCTCGGTATTTTGTCATCTGATTTGTCTCACTGTGACATCCCTGATTCTCTCTCCCTCCGAGAAACATGAGATCCATTCCTATAACTGTTTTTTTTTCCAACACTTCACAGTCATCGCAGCTCAATCAACCATAAAATTTCTCTCAGTCCTAAAATGCATTTTCAACTCAGAGCAGAGAATAATTAAGAGACTCCGTCGAGTCTATAGCCCGTTGGAAAAAAGAGCCTCTTCCATTTGTAATTATTTGAGGATTTTTTTTCGGTACTTTTTCACAAGCTTCTGACTCGACCTGGGGACTATAAATCACTGAAAAGGGGCGTTAAATCATTCAAATTGTACTGCCTAAATGGACTCGCATTTACCACCATGAAACATCCACGGCTCTTTTATTAATGAGTGTGAAGAATTTTTAAATTGAGAATTTGACGCTGAAAGGGTCACGCGGAGGCATCATTTCTGCAAATACCCACGCACCGTTCACGGTCAAATTATGACAAGGGAAGATTGTGTTAGAAATGGTGTACTTTAAGGATTATGAAGATACAAATTTAGTAAATCTCATAGGAAACTTCTTATGCCTTCAAAATTAGAAAGAATTTAGAAAATCGGAAGTAAATTGAGCCATTAACCAGGGTTTCGATGTTTTTCTATGTTTTTGTCTACATCATTTTTTATCACAAGGCTATAAACCTTCGTCGTTCATAACACATTTAACTTGCGTTTTGCAATATTTTTTATTACCAATAAAATAATAGAAAAAACATCGCCTGACTCTTGTTCAATATTCAATTGGAGGACACTTCTTTAGGTCCTGAAAATTGAAAGAATTTTGAAAATCGAAAGTTAATTGAGGCTCTGCAGAGATTTCGATGTTTTATCTGAACATTTCTTAAAGAAGTGCTGTACACCTTTTAGTCTCCTTTACAACCCTTGGGTTTGTTTCTTCGCCAAGTAATCAATTTTTTATACGTATACCTGCATCTTCTTGGAAAGAAGATGCCGAAGTGTGCGATGAAATAATAGAAAAAAACATCGCTTTGATTCATGGTTAATGAGTTTTTTGCTATTTTGATTTCTATCATGGTTTAAATTTAAATTTGACAGTCGCTTTGCCTTTAAATAAACCACTTATAAAGAAAATCCAGGATAAACCGTTGAAGATTAACTCTCCTCAAAGACGCCTCAATATTAGGCTTGCTCGATGGAGCGTGGTATAAGGAGTCAACCATTTGTCGGTTGATAATCAAAAGATGAGCTCCACTAAATCCCCCCAAAGATAATCTCATGAGTGTGGCGGTGAATTGAGTCATTTGGATGATGCTCGACATGAATTTAATTGCTTTTGTCCGCAAGAGAGATTGTTTCGGCGCAGTAAATCGCTAAAATTGTCTCACTATTAATTTGTTGGGGGCTGGTGGGGGAGGGAGGATTTTGCCAACCCCCCCCTCCATCCTGGGTGTGAATC
Organism: Phlebotomus perniciosus; assembly: GCA_918844115.2. Lineage (NCBI taxonomy): Eukaryota > Metazoa > Arthropoda > Insecta > Diptera > Psychodidae > Phlebotomus > Phlebotomus perniciosus. The sequence continues at coordinate 29,834 of CAKKOB020000425.1, read as the reverse complement.
AAGATGTGGAATATGGTGTGGCTTTCTCAGTGACAATCCACTGGTGGTGGCCTCCCGAAAGAGACAAGAAAATCCCAATGCTGGTGGAGCAACAATCGAGGCAAACAACAGAACCACTCCATCACCCACCGTGACGGCGTGGAGCACATAAATGTCACTCATTCGCCTCCTCTTTCGCCTGTCAGCGAGACACAGGGCTGTGCCGGGATGGCAGCCCCAGATGAATGAGTCTCTGCCTTGTTTGTCTTCCACTCGCACATCAGCCATTTGTCCTGGGCCACTTTCCGGCATTGGCAATCCACTGAGGCACATACACTTGGCCCTCTCCTGAGTCAGACCACTTCCCGATAAATCTTATCTATGTGGGTCTCTCTGGAATTTACTTGATGCACTTATTGCGGATTGCTTTCAATTTTTTTTCGGGGGGGGGGGGGCAGTTAGGAGGATAGTTAAATTGGAAGTATTGACCAAAAACCCATATTTTAAAAAATATCTATTTTGAGCTGAAATTTAGCTACAAGATAGCCTATAGGAAGAGAAATAATTCCTAAAAAATTTGACTTCAAAATATTAATTAGCTTAAAAGATATTCACAAAAATGTAGTTATGAAAACATAGAATAACATCGAAACTTCTGCTACTAGCTTAATGTTTATCCGATTTTCAAAATTCTTTAACCCTTGGAAAGTTCGCAACATTTACAAACGGTTTTTAAAATCGTTTATCATTCTGAAACTATCAAAAATATTGCAAGTGTTAAGAAACCTTGCAAACTGATAAATTTCATGAAATTTTCCAAATGTTCCCTATACCCAACATCGGCAATATTTTCATGAGAAGGCACACAAAATCTATGCCTGCCTATCACGACATCCGCTCGACAGTGTTTGAGGAGAGATTCCTGATAATTCCCTTTACGCTTTACGGAGACACTTGCGATAAGCTATCACAAGCAGTATGACTAGAAAATGTGTGTGTGTCTTGAGGGTGAGACGTGACTCACACATTCCAGCACCTCCCCAAAAGGAGCCCCATCACTAATTCGATAAATATTAACCATCGGTGGCCTGAGCGATGCATTCAATCACGTAATGAAAATTAATTACGATCCGCCCAGACTTTGCCGGATCGTCTCCCCGTGTGACTCTAAAACCATGTAATTTACCATATAAACGCACATCGTGAGTTGGCAAGATGTTGGCCAGGGAGTGGATGGGCAAATTGAAGTCTTGGTGCCATTGTTGTGCGAAGAAATGAGTGCTGAAGCACATTCATAATTCACTTTAACTTATTTTCTCACTATATATTGAAGCAATTTTAATCATGCTGCTGATCCCACAGAGTCGCCCCCCCCCCTTCTCTCCGCATCCGCTCTGCAACATTATCGCATGTTTAATGCGGAAGAATCATGAATTATTGATTGGTTCGCCAAGATAGGCAAACACATTCTCTATGGAAGCTCTTTATCAATTACATGGGATGCTATATGAGCAAACAATGAAGCACTGTGGGCGCATTAATCGCTCCTTTCTTCGATATCTCTAATCTTGATTTCATTTGTGAGGCTCGCTTTTCAGGGTGAAACTTCTAAAAAACACAATGTTTTTGCTAATATCAATCCCTTACCATCGGAAATTAGTTTACTTTACCAAGTAAAGAAAAATTGTATGTAATTTCCATTTAAAAGGCTTTTTAACGTATTTTTCTTATCATATAATGATGTTCAATTTTACCACGGATGTACGTTGAAATAAATGGTATAAGAAAAAATTTAAATTTAAATCCCTAACAGAAAACAACAATTTTCGTAAATTGCCTTTCCCCGGGAAAATTCGCGAAATTGTCAGCAATTTCTCTTGTGGAATGGGAATATGCGGGAAAAACAAGCCAAAGCGATGAAAAGTGAAACAATGCGGAAAATATCGCATGAGAATGCGAAAGAGTTCAATTTGAGTGGCTAATTGTTGCTAAATTGCACCATTTGGCGTTCTTCGTGACAACATTCTCAAGTGCAAATTGCATGGAGAATTCACCAATTAGTAATAGTTCAACTTTATATCGTGAATAATGGCACAAAGAGATGCAAAACAGTGCAAAATACCATCGTTAAATTCAATGGAAATATTTCATAATTTTAACATCATTAGATAAAATATTAATTTAGTGAAAATTTAACATAATACGTCATTTTACCGTCGATAAAACTTTTTTCCTTATAAAAATTCTTACGAATTATTTCTTCGTCATAAATCAGAGTGATTTTCTTACCCAGAAACAATCCTTTAGGAAATTCCGCCCTCCAAAAACCACCCTTTTAGCGTCTTTCTCCCTTTTGTGGATGATTTGTGTAGAGAGAAAAATTCAATTTTCACCGCAGGCGAAAAAAATCCATTAAGGTGCAGAGATAAGGTGAGATTAATTTTCTGCACATTTTCATCCATTTTCCCGCGCGCTCGGCAAGAAAGCGTCCATTATCCGATGTTAAATTAATATTTTAGGATATCTCAGCAAATAGCCGAACAATGTGCTATTTTCCGTAATTTATATCGAAATGCTTTTGAGCCAATATTTCACTGTTTATCTCCCTTTGAAAATTGCTAATGCAGGCTTAAATATTGCTGCAATGTCATGATTTTGCCGTTAATTAAATGCATTTCGATAAATTCAAGATTTAAATTATCTGTCAAATGCCTTAATGTCAAATTTAAATTGACAATGACAAATAAAACCGGTGAACTGGCGAATTCGAATAATTGAGAAGTGAGTGGAGAAAATTAATTTACCACATCTATTTCCCATCACAACGACTGACTATTTACATTTTCCTGGGTTGGGGGGTGGCGGGTAAATTGAATTGTTGGCCTGAGGAGTCTGAGAAGGTGCAAATGAAGGGTTTATACAGTTCCAATACCCTCAATTCAAGCTCTTTCATTTGATATGATTTTCCCTGCACGCGACTGAGTGATTTCCCAGTGAATGGAAATCAATTTAGAGACGGCGCCTTAATCTCACAGGTATTCCTGCAATTGCATGGGGGGCGCCAATTCACAAACAATTTTCCTCGTTTATCGCGACAGGTGTGAGAAAATTGTGTGCTGTCTCATGAAAAGGCTTCAATTGAATCCCGCTTGGCAATTGTGACCTGATGTTTCTGCGTCGGAAAGTCTCTCTCTCTCTCTCTCGGACTAATCCTAGGAGGATTGAGGAAGTCAATGTATTTTAGTTTTCCCCCCATTTTCTCACCCTTAATTCATCCTCAAGTAATCCCAATTACGTAATTCACCGATTAAAGCCCAAGAAATAAATTTCCTGTGGCGGATTTCCGAGTCATTCTACCATTATTATCAGTCGGGAAAGTGTTTTGTTGTGCCACTCAATGCAGGCAAAACAATCAGACACTGAGAGAAAAATATGTTTGGATGGGAAATGTTGAACATTTTATTTTGAAAATTAACGGATTATGCCCTTATTCTTGCATTTTTTGCGGAGTTTGTTTAAAATGTTAAAAAATTGAAAAATAATCAAAAGTTCTACTCTGTAAATATTCTCTGTAAAGTTCAAAATTGTATAAATATTCAATAGCCGAGACACAGTCCATTAGTTTGAGTCTCGACTACAAAAATATCCTTCGAACGATTTCAAATTGAGATGCTCTGCTGCAAGCTATTAGTCGTTAATTACCAATTTTTTGGCCCTCCTTCATATCTTTTTCCTCTCAGTGATGGCAGATTCGATGGAGAGTAAGAAAAAGGAGGATTTCTTTTCTTCTTCTTTCATCTCAATATCGCAAACTAGCATTCTACTCATGAGATGAGAGAGAGAGAAAAAAAGAGGCAAAAGACTGGAAACATAAATTACTTTGCGAACACGTTTTTATCTTTCCCAGTTTGCCAATGCGGGGCGGACTTTTGCTCGCGGTGCTGGGGCTGAAAAGCATCCCACAAAAGCTCAAGTCACTACCCATGCCAATACATCAATCAGCAATTCACTAAGGCATCCTCATTTGCCCCCACCTCGTGCCAAATGAATTAGAGGCGAATTTCACATCCAAAAACGTTGGGGACTAATAACTCATTTTAATCTCCAACGTCTCGAGTATTTCAATTATTCAAAGCCAGACAACAAATAGCTCGCCATGTCGAGTGGTTTTCATGTTGTTCTTTTTTCCCTCCTCAAAAAGACAAGTGCTTTGCACGGTTTAGGATGGTGGAGAGAGCTGCTGGTGAGGTTAAAAAAAATGACTTAGGCACAGGGTGATGGCCTAGCTCTTTGCTGTTGAATTATGAGGGTCAAAGGTAATTTTTACTATGGTTATCCACCCACAAAAGGTCAAATCAACTGGGTTCAATTTTTCCCAAAATTCATGCATTTTTTAGTGCAATTCTTTGGATTCACCCTCTGTGGGCTTAAAGATTATCAGCTTGTCAGATGATTTTTCATTTGAAGACCTATATAAGCATTTCAGAGCTGAAGACGTGAAAGAGGCAAAAAAGGGCGTCCAAGAGATGAAGAAGTTGCCTGCAATGTCTTCGTGTTTAACCAAACAATCAGGCGCATTTAACATCACTCAGTGTCGATAAGATCTTCCTCTCTCTGGCCATGTCATAAATAAATGTGGAAATTAATCAAGCGACCAGTTGAATGAATTCACCAGAAAAAAAACACCAAATCCCGCTGTGGAGATGGAATTCCACCAAATCACTAATAAAAGTGGCCAGCGATCAATCAATTTGCCTCACGGGAATTAGTTCCACGCGTTTTCTTCAATTTCTGTCCAATCTTTTTTCCCATTCGTGCGCCTCTTCGCTATTCTTCCTGAGAAATTTCAGGTCTTATTGGACAGTCCGGAAGGGCAAAGCATTTCGAATTGAGAGGATATAAAAGACATTCGAAATTTAGGATATTTGTTTTAAAGGCAATTTACTAATCAAAGAATTAAACACCAATTAACGAACAAACAATTAAAGTTTATCTATGGGATATTTTTACAAGATAAAGAAAACCTAAACCGGTATGGAAGAATATCCAATTTCAAAGAGGCTCATATTTTGATTTTTTCAGCACTTCAATTTTTAGACAATATTAACTTGTAAAATCATAAAATTTTACCCAAGACTCTAAATTAAAGACCTGCCCCTTGATTTAATCCAAGTTTAACTCTAAGATTAAAAAAAATCTATGCTAGACTTGATGTTAGATCAGTTTTAATGATCGACTTCTTAACAAATTTGGATCTAAATATGTATGATAAATAAGAATAATTTTAGCATAAAGTAGATTGAATCTTCTAAAGCCTCGATGATAGATTTTATGATTAATTTCCATTAATTTCAGAGTATTGTATTATATGATCAATTCAAGGCCCTCATTCTTCCAATTCTAATTGAACTGCCATTTGGCACCTAGAACGACAATCCCCTAAACTAAACTCATCTTATTCTTCTCATCATTGAAAAGCGGAGAAGCATGCAAATGAGGACAAGAGAGCCTTTGGCAAAAAAGAGACCAAAGTGCCTCAGAAGATGAATTTTCGCGCGTGAAATTGAATTCATAAGAGAGTTCGTCACACTGGGGGAAAATTTGCAAGCGGCCCCATAACCACAGAGACCCGGAGGAATTTTGCGCAGGCTGAGAAGAAAACCACGAAGGCATAGTTGAAATTGCGACAGAGTGCCCATAAATCAAGTCCAACGGTGGTGTGAGGTCGATGGGAACAAATGGGCAGCAATAGAAGTTGAAATAATTACAATTAATGCTCAAAAGTGACCACCAATTGTGGGCGATGAGAGTCTTTTCGGACTTGGGAAGCAGAGATATTTCATCTGGGGCGCTGTGGAGCAATTTCTTCTCGCCCATAATGAATGCACGAATTAATGAATTGATAGAAGAGAAAACAACAAATTAAAATGATATACGATCCACAGCACCACCGTAACGCAATCAATTACCGAATAAGGCTTTTTCTCGTGTCTCGCCAGCTAATTAACAATTTGACCGCCTGAGATTGCTTTTAATCACTTTTGGAGAATTTTTTTTGTACCTTTAAACTTAATTTTATTCTCGCGAGGCGCGATGAAAATTAGATTCATCCATATTCATCGTATAACAAAATTCTTTTCTTTTCAGGAGCGAACAACAAACTCCCCAACGGTGAACATTTCCGATCTTGAGGCACTGATTGCCAGAATGTCCCACCAAAAATGGGATTTTTCGATTAATGTCACGCGGTGGATGCTTATCTGGGAAGAAATGCCTCTCACACCGTCGTTTTCTGCCATTGAGCAGCCAATGGCTATTAATCGTGGGGCATTAATTGATTGAAATTAATTTGCCGGTACGAGTCGCATGTGGAAATCGATGGAATCAATTAAATGCCCCGCGCATTTGTGGCCATTTTTGCATCTCCACGAACGAGCGGGAATAAATGTGAGAATCGCGAGCCAACAGATAGCATTTTCCCACTATTTTATCGTCCAATAATTGATTACAAGGCACACACAGTGTCCACTATTAAAAGATATCTTGGGGAGTTTCTCTGTCGCGACACAACACATTCCTCATGAGGGTCAGCTATGCGCAATCACGCAAGATAGAAGAGGCATTCAATAGTGAAATTATTGTTCAATAGGAAAATTGTCGAGGAATTCTTAATGGATGTCCTGGTAAATTTTTATGGTAGGTATGTATACAATTATAAGACTTGTCCTATGAAATTTCCTTAGAAGTTCTGAGGACGAATCCATGAAAGAATCCTTAGTACAAAGTTTCATGTCATTGTCATTTCTGAATTATTTCCATTCTGTGATTTGTCAGCGGAGATTTTATGTAAATTCCATGGAAACGTCCCACGAATATTCCATTGACGTTTCTCTTGTGATTTTTCTGGCACTAAATCCATGGCAATTCCATAGGAAAATTGTTGAAAATAAATATTGAAAAATAATTTTTAAATATTTTTTTTTTAGATGATTGTAGGATTTATTTTGTAATCAGTTCAAAGATTTGTCATATGAAATTCCATTTGAAGATCTGAGGAAAAATCCATTGAAGATTCCTTACAACCTTATGAAGTCTTGTCATGAAATTGGAATTTAAGCTCTTTTGAGAATTTTTGAACTCTTCTATGACTTGTCGGCGGAAATATGGTATAAATTCCATGAGAATGTCCTACGAATATTCCATGGGAGTTTCCACTCTTACCATTCAAATCCGTGGCAGTTCCGTAGGACATATCTTATGTAAAATTATTTTCACAAAAGGAATACTAGTCATTAAGGAGTAATCGAGAGGTTAGTGCAACGTTGCTGCAACCAAAAGGATAAAGTGATAACAAAAATGCAATTTAGCGTGTGATTGTGCAACTTGTCAGACCCTAACCATAAAAGGAGCCTCACCATAGAGGAATTTCACCACAAAAGGCTCCCAGTTGAGATTTAGATTCACGCCTCATGCTGGCTATTCTTCATCTCTGGTGGATGCCTCGTTATTTGTCTGGTGCACACCGTGAAATTCAAGTTCCCGCATCTCTCGAGATGTTGTTTTATTCATCTCCACACTCCATTGAGTGGACATTTCTTCATGGGTCCTCGCCATGTCCAAGCTGGAGTCGTGTCTATGGGACAAAACAGGCGAAAGAAGATGGGAAGCATCGGCAATCGTCTAATTTATGATTATTATATTAAAAATTCATGTCTGCGGGAGCCAATGTGGCCTCGCGGTGTTGCCCATTGAATTTCCAATGCCTCAGTATAAGAGTGTTTTGTCTCCGCACAATCGACAGGGGCATCTTTTTCTGTCTCTCTCTTACACTCCTATTCCAACTCTTCAATTTATGTACTTATTGGGTGAGGAACACGCTTTTGATTTTAATGCTGCGAAGAGACATTTTCAGCCTCTCTCTCCCGTGTTACCGACCAAATTCAACTTCCATGTTAGCGTGCCGAAGAAGTTGCCTTTTCGGAGACACGATATCCCATGAGTGCGCATCTCTGTACCCTGGCAACGGGCAAATAACAATGCGTTCGGGAAACACCATGTTAGATTATCGGGTGCTTCAGAGCGATGGGTTATTATTTAAATTAATCACCTCGCGATCGACATGCCTCAAGATTGAGAGAAACAAAACCAAATGAGCCGAGACAGAGACCGCCACTTCATCTTCCCAATGGACACTCACCACTATCGCACCCAGGCCATTCATGGTCATTTCCATCCCGGATTACACTCGCGAACGCTTCTGAAGATGCAGATTGCTTTATTGGTACGGAGAGCCTTTCACGAGATGGGAATTAAACCAGGTTTAACGGAAATGTTATAATATATCCAGTAATAGAATGAGAAACTTTTATTTAATCCCTCTTACTTTAAAATTATTCCTTATTCTGAGATTTATCCATCTAAACCGCCGCTACTCACAAATGAATCAATTATGCTTATTCTGGAGAGAGATTTTTAGAAACTTTTAATCCTATTTAATAATCCTATTTTTCTTAAACTTCGAGGTTAAAAGTATCGCCGCGCCGTTTGATTTTGCTATTTGTTTTTAAAGAAAAAAATCCTTAATGATTTAGAAATAGTGTAAAACCTCAAAAACGCCAGAATTGGATTTCAAAAAGTAATTATCCAGGTTCATTTTCTTCAGTGTTATGATTAGATTTTTGATTTTTGTATATGAAATTATGTAGAGAATTAACCTTTTTTTCAAAATATTATCGGTCCTCAAACGCCTTTAGCTAATAACTTTGAAGCTTGGGGTTTATTTTGATAATTTTCACCTCTAATTTCCTAAAATATTCACAATAATTAGGCTAGAAACATAGGGGGAGATGGGGATGTTACAGAACGGGGCAGCTACAGAACATGAGATTTTTTCATATTATTCTCCCATGGAGAGATTGCTTGCCCCAACACAATGTTTATAGTCCTTAAGCTCTACACTTCACGAAAATTTGGACAATCTAGCCTTTATAATTTAGTTAAAATTAATGAAAATTGAAAATTGCCCAGAAACTGT